>JARYHS010009186.1:3148238-3167619 GCA_031002005.1 Vandiemenella viatica | reverse complement strand
AACAAGGAACAAATTAGTACTTGCCTACTGCGTCCCTCTGTTCCGTAGTCGCTTCTTTACTACGTACCCGAGTTGTCGTATCAGAAGTTTCGTTTTTCGTTATTCCAGTAGTTGACAGATGTAGTGCTGCATACTGTTTCATAAACTTTTCTCAACGATAACTAATTGCATCATCACATCAGAAAATTCCAGTAGTTTTCTGGCAGCGGTAGCCATTATGTAACCTCCTCGTTACTTTTAAATTAATACACCAGGTGAATATACTTTCTAGTAATTCTTCTGAATCATATCTAAGATTCAATTCAATAATAATTATTACACATTCACACATTAAGTTTTAGTTAACAACGTTTTTCTCCTTTCTCATTTTTAACAACCAAACAATCAAAGATACTAATGCTAATAAAAGAAACTACGTCATTTATATTATTCTAACGACATGTAATTTATATATACCGTCTGTGGAAATACTCCATACCACAAATTTTTTAAAAAATATACACAAATCATTAATTATTTCTTAACATAACTATTCCAAGTATAATTTCTTAATTTACAAAAAAAAAAAAAAAAAAAAAAAGAAAAAAAAAAATTGGTGCATCAGGGAATGACCATATGTCACAAGTTGTGGACATTAATTCTGTTCCATACATTCATTCGGTTTTCGAGCTTCCATTGCATGCTATCTCGGACTTGGATTGTTTTCAGTTTTCTGTTTCCAACTCTCGTAAAGTCCTGTTAATGTTTTGACGTAAGAAAGCGTTTATTATCCCGGATTTCTTCATGCTCACTATTCAGATTTAGTGATTTCTAGCCGGTATTCGAAATAATCTGTTACATTTTATTCTTAATTCGTGTGTGATATGTTTGACTTCATATTAATAGTGTCGTATAAACTGATTTCTCTTTGTTTTCATGTCAATAACTAACGTGACACATTCTGTCAACTTCAATAGCATTTACTTCATTTTAACAATACAATCCCATAAAGCGTTATTGGCGAACAGTGAAGTTATGGTCTCGCATTCGAGAGGACGCGGGTTTGAATCGACGCCCAGCCATCTTTATTTCGGTATTCGATGGTTTCCCTAAATTATTCAATCTCCGATCTTGGAAGATTCCTTTAAAATGACTGAATTCCTTTCCGTTCCTCGCACCTAGATCTTTCGCGCCCCTAACTACTTTGACGTCGACGAAGCGAAAAGCAATAATCAAAAACAAATAAAATACGATCCTGTCTTTAATATCATTTAAATTATGCTGATCTCGTCTGATGTTGCATGGTGATACAACAAATTTTGAAATTATTTCCGTGACACACAAATCCAAATTCATCCTTCATATGTAAATATTCAATTAAATAATATAATAATTATCATGCTCCGAATTTTCAGTACATAAATGTTCATAGGTACTTGTCTCTACTCATTTCAGTTTTCATTTGATCCGAAAGATTTTCATTAATTTTCCTCTGGAGAACTCAACATTTTCTGTATCAGAAAGATTGCATGAAAACATTTTTTTTTTTATTTTTTTTTTTTTACAATGATGTTTTATTGGTGTAGAAGGCGAAGCATATCAACAACGAAAATCGGTATGTTTGACTGTAACCTGTATGTAAACCATATGCCATATGATGAAATCTGTAGTAGTTTTCGTGGTATATTTGAATAGCGGTTCCACTTTTGTATTCAGCTGTCTGTTCTACAGAATTGCTTCTGGGATTTTTGTTATACTTGAAACAATAAGCATCACATAAACTCATTAAATCCCTCTAACCTTCAAGCAGATTATTAAAGAGAGTTCCTGAACTTCGGCAGACGAGATGCAAACGTTGCGACACCGAGCGGTCAAAGAATCTTGTGGTCTGAAGAAAAGAAAGGATTGTGACATCTTTTTCGTTAAATTATAAAAGTTTTAAGCCGCAACTTCGATAAGGAATAATCGAGTTTCCAGTTAGCTTTCAATTCCCCTCCGGGACTGCAGTCAGAGCCGATAATGTCTGTCTCCCTCTTAATCCCTCCACAAGAGACGCATAGAGTCTGACAGCGCGGGAGCCATACATGACGACTGGTCGTAATTTTATTAATACGACTGTAATAAGTAGATAGTATTCTGCCGGCGTCACGAGTAATAAGGGACGGATGTCAGGGATTAAACGAGACTCAAGCAGCAACAAGAAGGATTATGTCTGCGATGAACGGATGAAATTTTATTTTGCTGACGAGGCAGTTGAAGGAATACTAAGGATTCAGATGAACACGGATATTAAAGACCACAAATGGATTCGCCCAAGAGGAATTGTAATATACAATGTAAAAGTGTGTTGAGAAGTACAATTGACTAAATCTACGCCGAAAAAATAAACGAATATGCAGAAATGGGCAAGGAAGTGAGTAGCACTGACAAAGGTTGAACAATTAATTAACTTAAAGAGTTGAAAAGTTTATGTATATTGCTGTAATCTGGTAATACATAACGGAGAGCCTGTTTTTCCCCTTTTGGTTTTATGTATATGAGGCGGGAAAGGATTGGGGGCAGGGAACGGGAAGGAATTCGGCCAGCATTTGGCTGAAGTGATTTGGGGAAACTACGGAAAATCCAAATCTGGATGCCCGGACGTGGATTCGAACCAGCGCCCTCCAGATTGCGAGGCCAGATGGGAGAATAAATCCAACAAAATTAAATAATTTATTTATGATTAGATGGATTTATAAAACTTAGAGTAATTTGTAATTTAGATAACATTATAATTTTCTTTGTTTGAAGGGACTAAAAACCAAAGATAAATATACTTTTGCTCGAAATTGGCTTAATATTTGAATATTATTTTCCGCCTGCTGTAAGAAAAAAATAAATTTAACAAAAAAAATTAAAATAAATAAATGCCGTCTTCAAAAAAAAAAAAAAAAAAAAAAATCTAACTAACTACTCATCCGAAAACTATGAAACTGGTGTTACTTCTCAACGTAATCTCTCTGAAGACCTACACATTTTTCACAACGTCGACGCCTTGATTCCATGGCCGCGGCGAAGGCTTCTTTAGGAGTTTGTTTTGACCACTGGAAAATCGCTGAAGCATTAACAGTACGGCTGGTGAATGTGGTGAATGTGCGGCCACGGAGAGTGTCTTTCATTGTTGGAAACAGCAAAAAGTCACTAGGAGCCAGGTCAGGTAAGTAGGGAGCATGAGAAATCACAAAAAAAGTTGTTTTCATGAAGAAAATATTGTATAACACTAGTCCGATTTGCGGGTGCGTTGTCTTGGTGAAACAGCACATTCGAAGTCTTTGGCGGACGTTTTTGTTGCAGTGCAGGAAGGAACTTGTTCTTCAAAACATTTTCGTAGGATGCGCCTGTCACCGTAGCACCCTTTGGAAAGCAATTGGTAAGGATTACGCCCTCGCTGTCCCAAATATTGCCACCATCATTTTATCAGCACTGGTGTTTACCCCAAATTTTTTTGGTAGCGGTGAATCTGTGTGCTTCCGTTGAGCTGACTGTCGCTTTGTTTCTGGATTGAAAAATGGCATCCAAGTCTCATCCACTGTCACAATCGACGAAAAGAAAGTCCCATTCATGCCTTCGTTGCGCGTCAACATTGTTTGGCAACATACCACACGAGCAGCCTTGTGGTCGTCCGTCAGAATTCGTGGCACCCACCCGGAGGACACTTTTCGCATTTTCAGGTCGTCATGCAGGATGTTGTGCACAGAACCGACGGAAATGCTAACACTGGAGGCGATCTGTTCAACAGTCATTCGGCGATCCCCCCCCCTCCCCCCAAATCATGTCTCTCCACTTGCTCGGTCATGTCAGACCGGCTTGTGCGAGGCCGAGGTTGGTTTGGTTTGTTGTCACACGATGTTCTGCCTTCTTTAAACTCACTCGCACTCACGAACGCACTTTCGACACATCCATAACTCCATCACCACATGTCTCCTTTAACTGTCGATGAATTTCGATTGGTGTCACACCACGCAAACTCAGAAAACGAATGATTGCACGCTGTTCAAGTAAGGAAAACGTTGGCATTTTAAGTATCTAAAACAGTTCTCATTGTCGACGCTGCCGGTAGAGTTCCATCTGTCATACAGTGCTGCCATCTCTGTGACGTTTTGATAACGAGTGCACGCTCATTTTAAAACAATGCACATGTTTCTATTTCTTTCTAGTATGGACAAAAGAAATCGGAGGCCTTAGAAGTTGAATGAACCTAGTAGGAGTTGTTCTGGAGGGTTATCCGATGGCGTTGGAAACCGTTTTCTTGGGCTGCTGCGGGGACGGAAACAAACTTCTTGGACGGCCGGATGAGGGCAGTTGAAACTGGTATCTGATGGCGGAGGGAGTGGTTTTAAGTGGTAGGGTTGAAAACGAATGATCATTTCGAGGAAAAAAGTATAACTAAATAATGGTCTGGTGAGTAGTGTAGTAACAACAGACGACCGCCTCATATTATTTAAACCAGTTTGGGTCCGCCTAGCCTCCTCAGTGTGTTTAGGTCGACAATGAAATTTATGACCTGATAAATCTGACTGGGCACGGACGTAGGGTCGTCTAAATTGCTTTCGGTCCGGGGCAAGTGTTCTGCGTTCCCTAATTAACAAGTATAACCATAAAAATTAATAACCCCACAAATCTGACCGGGATCGCCTAATTTGCATAAAAATGCAATACAATTGAATGGCTCCACAAATCTTCCAAAAAACTGGGTCAGGAACATTCTCAAATGTTAAAAACTGATACAGGAAAGATGGATACATCGTACTGCGGTCTATAGGTACAGCTACTCTATAGACTATATGTCTTAATTTTCTTTCTTTTCTGTTGACCGGAAGGAAGGAGCTGTTGTCCATTTATTTCCAATGCAGTAATTAAGTTTCTTTTTCAATCGATTTTATTTATACAGTTCACAAAAACTTAGCCATCTGTTCCCCATGTTGCCATATCACAAATATTTGTCCAACATTTAGGCTGGCCAATATAAAAGAAGGCAAATAACACGCATAGACTATAGAAATATTTCATTTCACTATGCTACTTATTCGCTTTGAAACACTGTTCACGTTTTTTTAACTTATGGCTCTATGCCTCGTCGAGGTCATAGCAGGATGGGATTGGGTACAAGGAATGGGAAGGAATTTGGCCATATCCATTTGAAGGAAGCATCCCGGCTTTCGCCTGGATTGATTTGGGGAAACGATGGAAAACCCAAATCTGGATGCTCGGAAGGCTATTCGAACAGGTGTCCCCTAGAATGCGAGGTCAGAGCGCCTTTCATGTTAGCATGGCACTATTTCATTATGTTATTTTTCGATTTGAGATACATTTCTGGGTGGTATGCCCCATTTCAATGTGCAACTTTTTCACATTGAGACACTAATCCTTGATGGTATGACCACAACTCATTACGTCAATCTTTCGCTTTAGTCAGTTGTTCTTATGTAGATGATATTTTCTGAGATAGCACATGAGTCCATGATTACTATCTAACTTTTTTGCGTTAGAAAGCTGACGAACTAACACATTTGAATTTTCTACGAAGTTCATCCACAAAATTACTCCCGCTTTTCCAGTGGATCCCACGTTGATTTTGAGATTTGAAATTAGAATAAATTCTGCACTACAAATTCCGTTGAACCTCGTGTAACCGACCCCACCTTCAAACACCTGGCATATTAAGACCAGAATCTGTGAAATGTTTACACAAAGAGTACGTCATTCAATCAAACTCATTCCTCTCTTTTCAGGTACTAAGCATATTTTATACTCTATTGCTTTTGGCGATTGTGGGAAATAGTTAGTTGATTTGGAAAAATGAGTTATCGATACATTTTTTATGGCGTTACTCAACGTCGACAGTTAGGTCATTAGAGGCGTGAAAGGACTGGCGACAGGGACTGGAAGGAATTCGTCCATTATCTTTTTTAAGGAATCATCCCGGCATTCGCATGAAGCGATTTGGGTAAACCATGGAACAACCCAAACGAGGATGACTGGATGGGTTTTGAACCTGGGCCTTGGGCCATTACCGTTCACCAACGTAAGATACAGATATGTTCGTAACGTACGAAGTTAGGTGTAGAGGTAATTGCTACCGAGCTTGGTGGGTGAACGGTTAACGTTCCGGCCTCGCATTCGCGTGGACCTTGGTTCGAAACCCCGTCCGGGCATCCGGATTTGTGTTTTCCATGGTTTCCCAAAATCATTACAGGCGACTGCCGGGATGCTTCCTTCAAAAAGGTCATGACCCAATTCATTCCCGTTCCTTGTCCCCAGTCCAGTTCCGCCTGTAATGACCTTAGCCGTCGACAAGGGGTAAAAAAAAAAAAAAAAAAAAAAAAAAAAAAAAAAAAGTTAATTGCTACCGCAGCCGATGGTACATCGCAACTAGTGATATGCCGGGTATCCGGGTATCCGTATGCGCGGATATACGAGGGGGAAAAAGATCTGTATACGTATCCGTTACTTTTTTAGCGGATCCTTAACGGGTCTTTTGTAAAGAATTTTACTAAGCACGTATATAAAATTTTAAAGATAGGTTGCAGTGAAATACTATTAACTTCAATTCAAATAACTTTATATTCCTTAAAATTCTGGCTCTATTTGAACATTTATTTTACCAGGTTCCCAAAGTTAACTAGTAACTTACCTCTAAAGAAAGTTTTAAGGTATTATTTTAACTATCTTTATAGTGAGATCAGACCTCTAATATTTGTGATTTGATAACTGAATTTATTATTAAGGTGCCGCTAAAATGTTTACATCAGATAAAATAAACACTTTGACAGAAACTTAAAAAAGTAAATGTTGTATTTAAAATTATTTTTGGTAAATTGTACTTCAAAAAGCGTAACTTAGCAGCATTGTCAGCCAAAAGTTTATTACAGTGAGGATCATAAATAAACCCTGCTGCACTGAAAAAACTGCTCATTTGAAACGCTTGTCGCAGGTGCGATTCATGCGGCACAGACCTCCAAATTTTTTTGCTATTGATTTGCCAATACTTAAACGGATCTTGATGATTTTTCATGGACATATTCTGCTAGCAAATTAATATTTGTACATGTTAATTGGTTTTCAGTTTCCTGCTCATCATCGTCACTATCTAACATTTTGGCGATAGATAGAGTCTTCTAAATTGTTGCAGTGTGCTTTTCATACAGCATTTGGTATTTCTATGCTAATTGTAGTTGTGAGATTTACTTCTGAATATTTGGATATATTCCTAATAAAGCCCGATGATAACATTGTGGGATGTCAAGTAACCAAAGGAATAAGAGATAAGGAAACAGCTCTGATGGATATTATAGAATTCGGTGAACCAGCAGCCAAAATTAAAGGGGGAAATAGGTACAATTATAAAAGGCACAAGTACAGTAGAGTCAAGGTGGGAAGAGTTCATGGAGATAATAAGAAAGGGGGAAGAAAAATTTATTCCAAAGCAGAAAATAAAGAGATATAGAGAACCTGTGTACTATAATAGGGAAGTGAGATGGTTAAAGAGGTTGGTAAGAAGAGAACATAACAGAGTTAAGAGACAGCAGCGTAGTAAGGAATATTAAAAACAGCTAAACAAGGATTTAATAATAGCAAGGAAGGTGGCTAAAGAGGGGTTTACGAAGACAATTGTTAGTGCAGGAGGACCATTGACTGATGCATCCAGAAATTTCTATTGCTATGTTAGACAACTGAGGGGAAGGGAAGGTGCTGAGACGCTTATAGATAAGGATGGAGAAGAAGTTACTGAGGATTTGGAAAAGGCAGAGATTTTAAGTAACTGGTTCAGTGAGAGAATCAGAAACGGGAGGGTCTAATTAGGAGAACGAGTTTCACAACACAATTACAAATAAAGATACCAAAAAAATTGAAATACATCCTGAGGAAATCATGAAGGAAATAAGAAAGCTGAAAAAACGTAAAGGGGCTGGTGTATATAATATTACAAGATATCTTAAAGATAGCCGGATGTGACATTGTACCTTATCTTGGAATATTATTTAAATTGAGTATAGATACTTGCTGCTTACCACAGGACTGGAAAAGTGCGATAGTAGTACCGGTACATAAGGGAGGGGTGAGAAATAGAGTCGAAAATTATAGGCCAATCAGTCTGACATCAGTGGTAGGTAAATTAATGGAAAGATTGACATGCAACCACATCAGAAATGTATGTGAGGAACATAAATGGTTTTCGAGTAAGCAACATGGCTTTAGCCAAGGATATTCATGCGAATCTCAGTTGGTGGGATATATGCAAGATATTTCAGATAAAATGGAGAAGGGAGGCAAAATTAATACTGTTGCACTAGATCTGTCTAAGGCTTTAGACAGAGTAAGCCATAAAATTGTAGGAAATAATTTAAAAACTATAGGAGTGGATGAGAAAGTGATTTTCTGGGTAGGAGAATTTTTAGAATGTAGAAAACAGAAAGTTAGGGTTGGAAATGCAGTATCAAAAGAAGTGGAAGTAAAAATGGGAGTGCCGCAGGGTAGCGTATTGGGACCTTTGCTATTCATTGTTCTAATGAATAATTGTGTTGATTGTTTACCATCTGAAAATAGATTGTTTTCAGATGAAATAATGCTACATAAAAGGATCAGAACGGTAGAGGACTGTAAACAGTTGCAGGGTGATCTGGACAGGATATCCAGTAGGGTTGGTAAACATGGAATGAAGATAAATGCAAAGAAGAGTCAGCTTATTAAATAAAAAACAAAAGGTTAATTATGAATGTAAGGTGGGAAAAGAATTGCTTGCTGAAAAGTTGAAATGCAAATATCTGGGGCATTAAATTTGATAACAAACTTAACTGGACAGGACACATTGGACAGGTAGTAGAAAAAGGTTTCAATGTTCTGGACTTGTTGTAGAGAGTGGTGATGGGATGTATGAGGGAAGTAAAGGAATTAGGTTACAAAACTTTGGTCAGACCATTGCTTGAATATGGTAGTGTAGTATGAGAGAGGGTACAAAAAAGGGCTGCTAGATTTGTTTCTGGTAATTATCGCAGAATACAATCAGTGACGGATGTGATAAAGGAGCTGGAATGGGATTCATTGCAAGACAGGAGGAGAATGAGGAGGGTCATGGGAGTGTACAGGGCATATACTGGCGATGAAGCATGGAAAGATATTGCAATAGGTATGAAAAGTAGTGCATGGAAGGGAAAATATGATCATGGCCACAAGCTGGCACTGGATTTCAAGCAAAAGGGTGTGGGAAGATTCTCTTTGTCAGGTAAAGGTGTCAGGGATTGGAATAAGTTACGAAGGGAAATGATGAATAATTTACCCAAAAAACGTTGAAAGAATTTCAAGTCATAATTTGTAGAGGGCGAAAGGTGGGTGGGTGCAGTGAAATGAGTGTTTAGGGAAGTTGGCACCGGAGCGTGTGCTCCATTGCAATTTAATTTAATTCAAGTAATTTCTGTTATATCTTTTATGAAAAAGTCACTAATGAATATTAAAAACGTTGCTATTTGGAACAATATATTTTTTGTTGACTTCAGAAAAACAATAATTTAATCTATTCTTTAAAGAAGGCAAAAAACTCAAGAACGGTGTATATGCTGACGTTGGAAGTTTCCCCGCTATCAGCCGGAGTTTGTATCACATCATACAATATATTTAATGCTCGTACTGGAGAAATAAAATCCGATATACATGTGTTTTGTGAGCTCAATTTTTTTTGGTATCCTACAAGTATTCTCACTAATTCTTGAATTAATTTCCACTCTTCGGTATCAATTTGATACATTTTAGTATTAGTAGTATAAAGTGACAGCGAATCCTTAATGCAATCAAGCCTTTCCAGCATATAATAGTTGGAATTCCAGTGTGTCGGTGAATCTTGCAAAAAAATTTAAATTTTTGATTGAGTAAAGATTGTATTTTTTGTAATTCTTGCTTGGCCATTGTGGATTGGTTGAAATGTCCTGCATTTTTTCTGCATTTTAAAAGTATTATGGAGATTTCATCAACTTTCGTAATAGCATCTTTGACCACCAGATGCAGCTGATGTGCTGTGCAGTCAATATTATTTATGTCTGATAAAGTGCGGACACCATCTCTTACCATGCAGTGCCCATTCTGTTTCGGGATTACCTACCCTTTAAACATACTTCCAAATGTTGCCAAAATGTAATCTCCCGTTTGGCTTTCTTCAACAATCTCTTCTTATAAAACAGTATTTTTTCTTATTAAATGTTTAGTAACGTTAAGGATAACAATGAAACAAAATATCCGATCACATATCTGATGTGATGGAAACTTTCTCAAAATCCTTCAACACGTTCTTTATTTTCGATAGTAAAGTTCGCTGCAAATAAGTTCCGTAAAATATTTCCTGCCGTTTAGAACATAATTTACAACAACATGATCCATCAATCGTCGGAACCCAAAATCTTCTTTGTGTTGAAAAGGTAAATCAGATAAAGCTATCATTTCTGCAATTAAATAGTTAATTTTTATTTTGTATTACCCCACATTTTTACTTTTTCTATTCGTTAAAGAACGTTTTTCTAAATTCTGTTTTTACATTTTATAAAGACGTTCCCTGCTAATGTTTTCGCTGGCAATCTTTTTAGCGGAGAATAACTCATATTCATGTGAGTGTTTCGTCTGGAAGTGATTATTTAACGAAGTTGTACCTTTATGGGAATACATTCCTTCATAAATTTTGTATTTGGCTGATTTGCCATTCACTATCGTAAAATGTTTGCATATTATACTATTTTTTTTATATATTTTTTTTGTAACTGCTTTACGTCTCTTTTTAACATCGAGGTCTTTAGAGACGGGAAAGGATGGGGGGGCAAAGATGGGGGCAAGGAATGGGAAGGAATTCGGCCATGGCCTTTTTGAAGGAAGCATCCGGCATTTGCCTGGAGTGATTTGGGGAAACCATGGAAAACCCAAATCTGGATGCCCGGACGGGGATTCGAACCGTCCTCCCGAATGCGAGGTGAGAACGCTAACCGTTACACCGCCCCGCTCGGTCATATTATACTACTATACATTTTTGTAGACATTGTATTTATTGTAATTTAACTTCCCAAAAAATACAAACGTATATAATCCATGCCATCCTATGTCATCTTTAAATATAAACATAAACACTCACAGTGCAAGGTCAAAGCTGGATGTTCGTCGATAATAGATCGTAGGTGACTTTTTCACTGGAGGTCCTAGTTGAGAAAGTTAAGATCTGTAGGCGTATCCGTATTCGCGGATATAGACACTAATGATCGGTATCTGTATCCGTATTAGCGGATACTCATTTTTAACGATCCTGCACATCACTAATCGCAACTAAACCCTCAGTGTAAAGTTGGTCCGAAAAGTACAGGTATGCATGTTGGTATTTGAGGAACAACGGTTGCTATTATGTTTTAAAAATTACTCGTGTGTCGAACTGGCATTTTAGAGACATCTGGGTGCGCGGTACTGCCTATCCTATTCTCGGAGAGATTCTCCTCATTTTTGTACCTCGAATTCTTCGGCCTTCGGTACTTGCCTCAATTTTCTATCATATATAGAAATCCGTAATATTACTGTTACGTGTTTCTTGCAGTCTTCGAAAGCTAAAATTTAGTACAAAAATGAAGCTTTACCACCAAATTATAAGAAAGTCAAATCTGGTGATGAACGGTATGTCTACATCTTACAAAGTGAAAACATGAAATCTGCTTCTTTTCTAATATCATAACACGCAACAGATTTTCCAATATTCTAGCAGTGGGTTCTAGAAGTTTCCATTCATACCCGCCTTCAGCCCTTCCATTGCGAGAGGGACTGTGATAAGTGGGTCCACTAGAGCTCGCATCAGTTAACAGTAACACACAGATCATATCATTGCAACGGAATCGGAGAGAGCACCAAAAATGCCACCGAAAAAAAAAAAGAAAGGAACTCAATAGGACAATTAAATCCGAAAGCAAAACGGATGCGGGCATCTGAAACAAGTTCGAACCAGGGCTTCCACGTCTCGAGCTGCTAAAACTTCAGAGCAACGAGAATCACGGGTGGAACAAGAGCGAATTAGTGTCTTCTCAACGAGGGCTACGGAAACACCTGAGGAAAGGGAACCTCGCGACGAACAACAGTGAATTAGAGGATCCACTACAAAGACTGCGGATACACCGGAGCAAAGGGAAGATCACGCCGAGAATATGAGAATTACAGCTTCCAGAGCGAGGGCTGCGGGAATACCGGAGCAAACGGAAGCTCGCGTCGAACAGATGCAAAATAGAGCTTAGACAGCGAGGGCTACGGAAACACCGGAGCAAAGGGAAGCTCGCGTCGAACAACAGTAAATTAGATTTTCCACAACGAGGGCTGCGAATACACTGGAGCAAGGGGAAGATCACGCAAAAAATATGGGAATTACAGCTTCTACAACGAGGGCTGCGGAAACACTGGAGAAAAAGGAACCTTGCGTCGAACAACAGCGAAATAGAGTTTCCACAGCGAGGGCTGCGGAAACACCGGACCTAAATAAAGCTAGTGTCGAACACCAGCGAATTAGTGTTTCCAAAGCGAGGGATGCGTTTACACCGGAGCAAATGTATGCTCGCGTTGAACAGATGCGAATTACTGGTTATACAGTGAGGGCTGCGGAAACACCAGAGCAAAGGGAAGCTCCAGTCGAAAAAGAGCGAATTATGATTTCCTCAGCGACGGCTGGGGACACACATGAGCAAAGCTCGTGTCGAGCAACAAAGAATTAGAGTTTCCACAGTGAGGACAGCGGGTACATCGGATCGCGTCGAAAAGTTGGGAAGTATAGCTTCTACAGCGACGTCTGCAGAAACACCGTAGCAAAGTAAACCTCACGTCGAACAAGAAAGAATTTGAGCTTCCACATCGAGGGCTGCAGAAACACCGGAGCAATTGGAAGCTCGCGTGGCCCTAGAGAGAAATAGAGTTTCCTCAACGAGGGCTGCAGAAACACCAGAGCAAATGGAAGCTCGGGTCAAACAACAGCAAATTCGTGTTTCCACAGCAAGGGCTGAGTAAACACCTGAACAAAGGGAAGGCCACGTTGCACAAGAACGAATTAGAGCTTCCTCAGTGAGGGCTGCGGAAACACCTGAGCAATTGGAAGCTCGCGTCGCACAAGAGCGATTTGCGAGCTTCCACAGCAAGGGCTAGGTAAACTTTGGAGCAAAGGGAAGCACGATTCGAACAAGAGACAATTACTGTTTTCTCAGCGAGGACGGCTGAAACACCTGAGCAAAGGGAAGCTTGCGTCGAACAACAGCGAACCATAGTTTTCGCAGCGAGGGCTGTTGATACACCGGATTAAAGGGAAGCTGGAATCGAACAGATACAAATTAGAGCTTCCACAGCAAAGAGAAGCTCGCCTTGAACAAGGGCGAATTAGTATTTCCACCGCTAGGGCAGGGGAAACACCAGAGCAAATGGAAGCTCGCGTCGAACAAAAGCGAATTAGAGATTCTATAGCGAGGGCTGCATATACACCGGAGCAAAGCGATGCTGGCATTGAACAGATGCGAATTAAAGCTTCCACAGTGAAGGCTGCGAAAACACCGGAACAAAGGTAAACACACGTCCAACAACAGCAAATTAGAGTTTCCACTGGGAGTGTTGCGGATACACCGGAGCAAAGGGAAGATCGCTTCGAACAGATGGGAATTACAGCATCTACAGCGAGGGCTGCGGAAACGCTGGAGCAAATGGAAGCTCAAGTCGAACAAGATAGAATTACAGCATCCACAGAGAGGGCTGCGGATACAGCGGAGTAATGGGAAGCACGCATCGAACAGGAGCGAATTAGAGCTTCCACAGTGAGGGCTGCGGAAACACCGGAGCAAATTGAAGCTCGTGTCGAACAAGAGCGAATTAGTGTTTCCACACCGCGGGCTGAGGGTACACCGGAGGAAAGGGAAGCTTGTGTCCAACAATCTCGAGTGAGATTGGTGAGATCAGGTGAGAGAGAGACTCCGACAGCGTAACCTGCGATTGGCGGAGTTTAATTATGTGCGGTTAGCATACACTTCCAGATGTTCTGATTGGGAAGATGGATATTGTTTTAGGTTATTGTCAAGAAAAAAAATTCCGAGGTGAACCTGCAGGAATGTGTTGGCCGAACGGGAGTCAATTTGACACCTCTTAAAGAGCCACCTGCTCCACTGAGTTAGCACATTTCTGGAAATACCCCTGACCGAATCTATTTTTGAAAAACTGCCGGCAGTACAACTCTGGCTTCAAGATAACTTCACTGGGACAAACGTGATCGTCTGAGTTGGATTCATACCTACATTCAAAGTGCAGGGACAAATTGACCATCGTGCAGGTCATATCCTTCCGCTTCCCAATGAGGACCCAAAATCCTTGCAAATTTATTTCGTGGGTTTTGAAGAATCGCAGCCTGATCGACGGTGTGAAACGACACTCGAAACTCGACGAGAGATAGTTTTAAATTTGCAAATACTGTTGCATCACGGAATTACTTAATTAGGCTGCTCAAGACAGCTTCGGAGAGGATACCAACGGATGAATACAAGGTGGTGATAAGAGCTGACAAATGTCCGCGAGGAACACATGAACGATAATTTAATGCGCCCACAATCAAGAAGGTCGGCATTGTTATTTCTGGACAAGACTGTGATAGGCAAAATCTCGTCTTACAGAGGATGAGTGAAAGTTTACAGCGGATATCTGAAACGCACTGTTTATATGACGCTTTTACAATACCCGCTAATATTTTGGAAAGGAGAGGATGGCTGCCATTTCAACTTCATGCAAACCGATCCCTGCTGTGGACGAACCAGTTAGAAAAACGTATCGTCGATGGATTCCTACGCTTTCGCATCATAATACGCGACAATTCTTCCAACCAAATACTCAATGCCGAGAACATTTTCACCAATTTGTGGTCGACATGTACGTGAAAGTGGAAATTGTGCGCCTTCTCTTCATCAGAATAAATCAGAAACAGCTTCGAGCCGACGACTATATTCATCTGCGGGAGGCAATCGCCAGGACAGGAACGTTGCAGACATTGGCAGAATGGTGATACTTCCTGCGACGTTTACGGGGAGTCCAAGGCATATGCACGAGTACGCAGAGGACGCAATGGCACACGGCCGTCCTGATCTATTCATCACATTTACATGTAATCCGGCGTGGGAGGACATCACTGAAAACCTGTTCTCCGGCCAGAGTGCAACTGACCGACAGGACGAAACGTATTGATGTCATTAAAAATTGACATATTTTTGGGAAGCTCTATGCTGGTCGTATTCAGTCGAGTGGCAGAAAAGAGGGCTTCCCCACGCTCACATTTTAGTTTGGCTTAAGGAGAAAATTTGGCCTATTAACATCGACATGGTCATGTCAGCGGAGCTACTTGACCATGACAAAGATCCTTTACTCTTCGACGTTCTATCGAAAAATATGTATCATGGATCATGACAATTAAGTTTTTCCCGGCGTATGGTAGACAGGAATTCTTCACGGGTCTTCTGCCGGATAAGATCTTTTAAACACGACGTTTCGGCAGTCACCTGCCGAAACGTCGTGTTTAAAAGATCTTATCCGGCAGAAGACCCGTGAAGAATTCCTATCATGGATCATGTCAGCCATTTAATTCTCATCGCCCGTACATGAAAGACGGAAAAGACACGAAAAGGTAGCCGCGGCTGTTTGTGAATGAAACACTGGGAATGACGGTTACCCTCTGTACAGACGACGCATCCCTTACAACGGATGATTCAAAACAAAAGTCATGGTTAAGGTCAATAATTGGTTCACTGAAGTTGAAATAGTCAACATGTGGGTAGTACCGTACTCCCCAATCCTGTGAACAACGCTCCAGGTTCACTTAAATGTAGAACACTGCAGTTAGGTGCAGTGTTCTACTTCAAATACATTTGTAGGTACGTCAACAAGGGCAGTGACATGGCAGTTTTCGGCCTCGAGGATTCCAATGCGGGGGACGAGGTAACGCAATACCAAGTGGGAAGGTATATTAACAGCAATTAAGCTATCTGGCGACTTTTCAATTTACTAACTCTATCCAACGGTCTTCCACATAAGTGTTCATCTAGAAAATGGACGAGTTTATTTCACTGAAGCTACAGCATGAGAAAGAGCACTGCAACTGCAAAAACACAACTTTAACATCATTCTTCAAACTCTGCGAAGAAGATCCCTTTGCTGAAACGTTGTTATAAGCGAAGGTGCCGAAATACTACACGTGGCAAACATCCACAAGAACATTCTGCAGACGAAAACGGGGCGCGCGACTGACCGTATTTATGAGACGCCATTGGACGTGTATACACGGTCCATCCCAACAACATGTTACTTATTGCAGAATTCGCAGATCTGAAAACTGTTAACGGCGAAATCTGAGAAACGTACCTTGAGGCGTGTCAAACGAAGAAGACCAGCACTGGGACACTACGTTAGCCGAAGCATCCATCAATACCTTTTCGCAGCAGCTCAAATATCTTTTCGCGATAATCATAATACCTGCACTCCATCTAACCCGAGAAATTTATGGGAAAAATACAAAAAAAATCTAGGTGAGGATATTTTAAGAGCCGCAAGCAGAACTCAGCCTTCTATCAACTACTGCGCTGCAATATTTAACCAGGCACTTATCAGTTTGGTAGACAAATGTCTTTTGATCGCAGTGAAAATCCTTGTTCAGCTTGGCCTTGACACGCCCAATCGCGATGGTCAGGAAGTTCTTGACAGACATGTTTGGAGAAAAAGTAACTACGATACGTGAACTCTAAGCGTTCATTGAACAGAACAAGTCCAGCTTAGTTCATGATCAATGACAGGCATCTGATGCCATCATAAGTCTCATTGACAGCCAAGAAGGAGGTATGTTTTTCTTAGATGCACCAGATGAAACTGGAAATCTTTTCTCATCACCTTGCAATTTGCCAAGGTTTGTCGGTGGGGTGAAATTGCTTCATCCAGGATAGCATCCGCGTTGTTGGTTGGTGAACTGACGGCACATTCTGCTCTTAAGCAGACATTAGATCTTCATCACACCGAGACCCCAGTTTACAATATTAGTAAGTCCTCAGGTCAAAGCCATTTATTAAAACGTTGCAAGCTCATTGTGTGGGATGAATGCACAATGGCTCACAAACGCGCTCTGAAGGAGTTGGATCTAACGATGCGTGACATCAGGGCAAACGATAAGCTCATGGGAGTGAGCAACGGTAGTGCTTGCTGGAGACTTCCGCCAGAAACTACCAGTCATTCCTCGATCAACACCAGCAGATGAACTCAATGCTTGCATCAAGGAGTCATCGCTTTGGTGACATGTCCAAACTAAAACCCTGAAAACAAACATGCAAATCCATTTGCAATGAGATATAGGTGCCGAGGTATTCGCATAGCAGCTGCTTCTTCTTGGAGAGGGCAAGTTTCCAGAGGATCCATCTACGGGACTCATTTCGTTTCCCCCCGATTTCTGCACGGTGCTGCCGTCAGTTGACGACCTGATTGAAACAGCATTCTCAAACATAGGCGAAAAGTTAAAATACTATTAGTGGCTTTGTGAGAGATTGATTCTTGCCCAGAAAAACGACAGAGTCAACAAAGTGAACGAAATAATTCAAGAAAAGGTTCCAGGATCAATCGTAACCTACACCTCCATCGGCACCGTGGTGGACATTGAACAAGCTTTATATTACCCCACGGAATTTTCTAATTCATTGGAACCACCTGGAATGTTTCCACACAAACTACATTTAAAAATAGGCAAACATTGCTTCCAAATGTCATTGAAGCAACATTAATTACCGGAAATGCTAAGGGAGATGACTTTTATATACCACGTATTCCTATGATAACCAGCACCAATGATTTGAATTTTTATAAAAAAGTTAACAATTCCCTGCTCGACTTACTTTTTGCAATGAATACTAATAAGGGAAAGGGACAATCACTCAACGTCGTCGGTATAAAATTGGATACATCGTGCTTTTCACAAGGTCAGCTATACGTAGCCTTCTCAAGGGTTGAGGCGCCAAGTCAACTTTGGATTTATGCAGCACAAGGAAAAACTAAAAACGTCCGTGTATCAGCAAGCTTTCACAGGTGTTATGTAAATACCGTAACATCCGAGATCAGGCTAATCGACATATTGTGGCGACAAGGCACGTGCATTCTTACAGCGGCCTTATATGACCAAAAGCGGGCGAGCCCGCTAAGCTAGCAGGCAAGCCCGCTAGTCATCTTATACAAATACACTCCTGGAAATTGAAATAAGAACACATTGACGCCGGTGTGTAAGACCCACCATACTTGCTCCGGACACTACGAGAGGGCTGTACAAGCAATGATCAAACGCACGGCACAGCGGACACACCAGGAACAGCAGTGTTGGCCGTCGAAGGGCGCTAGCTGCGCAGCGATTGGCACCGCCGCAGTCAGTGTCAGCCAGTTTTCCGTGGCATACGGAGCTCCATCTCAGTCTTTAACACTGGTAGCATGCCGCGACAGCTTGTACTTGAACCGTATGTGCAGTTGACGGACTTTGAGCGAGGGGCGTATGGTGGGCATGCGGGAGGCCGGGTGGACGTACCGCCGAATTGCTCAACATGTGGGGCGCGAGGTCTCCACAGTACATCGATGTTGTCGCCAGTGGTCAGCGGAATGTGCACGTGCCCGTCGACCTGGGTCCGGACAGCAGCGACACACGGACGCACGCCGAGACCGTCGCATCCTACGCAGTGCCGTAGGGGACCTCACCGCCACTTCCCGGCAAATTAGGGACACTGTTGCTCCTGGGGTATCAGAGAGGACCATTCGCAACCGTCTCCATTAAGCTGGGCTACGGTCCCGCGCACCGTTTAGGTTGTCTTCCGCTCACACCCCAACATCGTGCAGCCCGCCTCCAGTGGTGTCGCGACAGGCGTGTATGGAGGGACGAATGGAGACGTGTCGTCTTCAGTGATGAGAGTCGCTTCTGCCTTGGTGCCAATTATGGTCGTATGCGTGTTTGGCGCCTTGCAGGTGAGCGCCACAATCAGGACTGCATACGACCGAGGCACACAGGGCCAACACCCGGCATCATGGTGTGGGGAGCGATCTCCTACACTGGCCGTACACCTCTGGTGATCGTCGAGGGGACACTGAACAGTGCACGGTACATTCAAACCGTCATCGAACCCATCGTTCTACCATTCCTAGACCGGCAAGGGAACATGCTGTTCCAACAGGACAATGCACGTCCACATGTATCCCGTGCCACCCAACGTGCTCTAGAAGGTGTAAGTCAACTACCCTGGCCAGCGAGATCTCCGGATCTGTCCCCCATTGAGCATGTTTGGGACTGGATGAAACGTCGTCTCACGCGGTCTGCACGTCCAGCACGAACGCTGGT
>JARYHS010009186.1:3077117-3147238 GCA_031002005.1 Vandiemenella viatica | reverse complement strand
TACTTCTTTTAAATTACTAGTTTTCCACAGACGCCTATTTTTACAATAGACATTTTACTGTAATTCTTTTACAATAATTCTATTACTTGTTGAATTACTTTTTTTTTTACCATACTTTCATTACTATTTGACTTTAATTCAGTTTGAATCCCAAAAACTCTCTGTTTCTTAATCAAATCTGATCTCAACAATTGAAATATAAGTTCAGTTTCTGTTTTTTAATTTCAGTATAGCAAACCTAACTATCAATCAACTGTCCACATTAACTGCCAATTCTAGTAGTGGCCCGTTGACTCCCGGACCAAAACAAGGAACAAATTAGTACTTGCCTACTGCGTCCCTCTGTTCCGTAGTCGCTTCTTTACTACGTACCCGAGTTGTCGTATCAGAAGTTTCGTTTTTCGTTATTCCAGTAGTTGACAGATGTAGTGCTGCATACTGTTTCATAAACTTTTCTCAACGATAACTAATTGCATCGTCACATCAGAAAATTCCAGTAGTTTTCTGGCAGCGGTAGCCATTATGTAACCTCCTCGTTACTTTTAAATTAATACACCAGGTGAATATACTTTCTAGTAATTCTTCTGAATCATATCTAAGATTCAATTCAATAATAATTATTACACATTCACACATTAAGTTTTAGTTAACAACGTTTTTCTCCTTTCTCATTTTTAACAACCAAACAATCAAAGATACTAATGCTAATAAAAAACTACGTCATTTATATTATTCTAACGACATGTAATTTATATATACCGTCTGTGGAAATACTCCATACCACAAATTTTTTAAAAAATATACACAAATCATTAATTATTTCTTAACATAACTATTCCAAGTATAATTTCTTAATTTACAAAAAAAAAAAAAAAAAAAAAAAAAAAAAAAAAATTGGTGCACAAATGTATTCACAAGTTGTGGACATTAATTCTGTTCCATACATTCATTCGGTTTTCGAGCTTCCATTGCATGCTATCTCGGACTTGGATTGTTTTCAGTTTTCTGTTTCCAACTCTCGTAAAGTCCTGTTAATGTTTGACGTAAGAAAGCGTTTATTATCCCGGATTTCTTCATGCTCACTATTCAGATTTAGTGATTTCTAGCCGGTTTCGAAATAATCTGTTACATTTTATCTTAATTCGTGTGTGATATGTTTGACTTCATATTAATAGTGTCGTATAAACTGATTTCTCTTTGTTTTCATCAATAACTAACGTGACACATTCTGTCAACTTCAATAGCATTTACTTCATTTTAACAATACAATCCCATAAAGCGTTATTGGCGAACAGTGAAGTTATGGTCTCGCATTCGAGAGGACGCGGGTTTGAATCGACGCCCAGCCATCTTTATTTCGGTATTCGATGGTTTCCCTAAATTATTCAATCTCCGATCTTGGAAGATTCCTTTAAAATGACTGAATTCCTTTCCGTTCCTCGCACCTAGATCTTTCGCGCCCTAACTACTTTGACGTCGACGAAGCGAAAAGCAATAATCAAAAACAAATAAAATACGATCCTGTCTTTAATATCATTTAAATTATGCTGATCTCGTCTGATGTTGCATGGTGATACAACAAATTTTGAAATTATTTCCGTGACACCAAATCCAAATTCATCCTTCATATGTAAATATTCAATTAAATAATATAATAATTATCATGCTCCGAATTTTCAGTACATAAATGTTCATAGGTACTGTCTCTACTCATTTCAGTTTTCATTTGATCCGAAAGATTTTCATTAATTTTCCTCTGGAGAACTCAACATTTTCTGTATCAGAAAGATTGCATGAAAACATTTTTTTTTTTTTTTTTTTTTACAATGATGTTTTATTGGTGTAGAAGGCGAAGCATATCAACAACGAAATCGGTATGTTTGACTGTAACCTGTATGTAACCATACCATATGATGAAATCTGTAGTAGTTTTCGTGGTATATTTGAATAGCGGTTCCACTTTTGTATTCAGCTGTCTGTTCTACAGAATTGCTTCTGGGATTTTTGTTATACTTGAAACAATAAGCATCACATAAACTCATTAAATCCCTCTAACCTTCAAGCAGATTATTAAAGAGAGTTCCTGAACTTCGGCAGACGAGATGCAAACGTTGCGACACCGAGCGGTCAAAGAATCTTGTGGTCTGAAGAAAAGAAAGGATTGTGACATCTTTTTCGTTAAATTATAAAAGTTTTAAGCCGCAACTTCGATAAGGAATAATCGAGTTTCCAGTTAGCTTTCAATTCCCCTCCGGGACTGCAGTCAGAGCCGATAATGTCTGTCTCCCTCTTAATCCCTCCACAAGAGACGCATAGAGTCTGACAGCGCGGGAGCCATACATGACGACTGGTCGTAATTTTATTAATACGACTGTAATAAGTAGATAGTATTCTGCCGGCGTCACGAGTAATAAGGGACGGATGTCAGGGATTAAACGAGACTCAAGCAGCAACAAGAAGGATTATGTCTGCGATGAACGGATGAAATTTTATTTTGCTGACGAGGCAGTTGAAGGAATACTAAGGATTCAGATGAACACGGATATTAAAGACCACAAATGGATTCGCCCAAGAGGAATTGTAATATACAATGTAAAGTGTGTTGAGAAGTACAATTGACTAAATCTACGCCGAAAAAATAAACGAATATGCAGAAATGGGCAAGGAAGTGAGTAGCACTGACAAAGGTTGAACAATTAATTAACTTAAAGAGTTGAAAAGTTTATGTATATTGCTGTAATCTGGTAATACATAACGGAGAGCCTGTTTTTCCCCTTTTGGTTTTATGTATATGAGGCGGGAAAGGATTGGGGGCAGGGAACGGGAAGGAATTCGGCCAGCATTTGGCTGAAGTGATTTGGGGAAACTACGGAAAATCCAAATCTGGATGCCCGGACGTGGATTCGAACCAGCGCCCTCCAGATTGCGAGGCCAGATGGGAGAATAAATCCAACAAAATTAAATAATTTATTTATGATTAGATGGATTTATAAAACTTAGAGTAATTTGTAATTTAGATAACATTATAATTTTTTTGTTTGAAGGGACTAAAAACCAAAGATAAATATACTTTTGCTCGAAATTGGCTTAATATTTGAATATTATTTTCCGCCTGCTGTAAGAAAAAAAAAATTTAACAAAAAAATTAAAATAAATAAATGCCGTCTTCAAAAAAAAAAAAAAAAAA
Source organism: Vandiemenella viatica (assembly GCA_031002005.1). Taxonomy (NCBI): domain Eukaryota; kingdom Metazoa; phylum Arthropoda; class Insecta; order Orthoptera; family Morabidae; genus Vandiemenella; species Vandiemenella viatica. Next base: position 3,144,051 of record JARYHS010009186.1, on the reverse strand, counting down.
AAAATCTAACTAACTACTCATCCGAAAACTATGAAACTGGTGTTACTTCTCAACGTAATCTCTCTGAAGACCTACACATTTTTCACAACGTCGACGCCTTGATTCCATGGCCGCGGCGAAGGCTTCTTTAGGAGTTTGTTTTGACCACTGGAAAATCGCTGAAGCATTAACAGTACGGCGTGAATGTGGTGAATGTGCGGCCACGGAGAGTGTCTTTCATTGTTGGAAACAGCAAAAAGTCACTAGGAGCCAGGTCAGGTAAGTAGGGAGCATGAGAAATCACAAAAAAGTTGTTTTCATGAAGAAAATATTGTATAACACTAGTCCGATTTGCGGGTGCGTTGTCTTGGTGAAACAGCACATTCGAAGTCTTTGGCGGACGTTTTTGTTGCAGTGCAGGAAGGAACTTGTTCTTCAAAACATTTTCGTAGGATGCGCCTGTCACCGTAGCACCCTTTGGAAAGCAATTGGTAAGGATTACGCCCTCGCTGTCCCAAATATTGCCACCATCATTTTATCAGCACTGGTGTTTACCCCAAATTTTTTTGGTAGCGGTGAATCAGTGTGCTTCCGTTGAGCTGACTGTCGCTTTGTTTCTGGATTGAAAAATGGCATCCAAGTCTCATCCACTGTCACAATCGACGAAAAGAAAGTCCCATTCATGCCTTCGTTGCGCGTCAACATTGTTTGGCAACATACCACACGAGCAGCCTTGTGGTCGTCCGTCAGAATTCGTGGCACCCACCCGGAGGACACTTTTCGCATTTTCAGGTCGTCATGCAGGATTGTGTGCACAGAACCGACGGAAATGCTAACACTGGAGGCGATCTGTTCAACAGTCATTCGGCGATCCCCCCCCCTCCCCCAAATCATGTCTCTCCACTTGCTCGGTCATGTCAGACCGGCTTGTGCGAGGCCGAGGTTGGTTTGGTTTGTTGTCACACGATGTTCTGCCTTCTTTAAACTGTCGCACTCACGAACGCACTTTCGACACATCCATAACTCCATCACCACATGTCTCTTTTAACTGTCGATGAATTTCGATTGGTGTCACACCACGCAAACTCAGAAAACGAATGATTGCACGCTGTTCAAGTAAGGAAAACGTTGGCATTTTAAGTATCTAAAACAGTTCTCATGTTGACGCTGCCGCTAGAGTTCCATCTGTCATACAGTGCTGCCATCTCTGTGACGTTTTGATAACGAGTGCACGCTCATTTTAAAACAATGCACATGTTTCTATTTCTTTCTAGTATGGACAAAAGAAATCGGAGGCCTTAGAAGTTGAATGAACCTAGTAGGAGTTGTTCTGGAGGGTTATCCGATGGCGTTGGAAACCGTTTTCTTGGGCTGCTGCGGGGACGGAAACAAACTTCTTGGACGGCCGGATGAGGGCAGTTGAAACTGGTATCTGATGGCGGAGGGAGTGGTTTTAAGTGGTAGGGTTGAAAACGAATGATCATTTCGAGGAAAAAAGTATAACTAAATAATGGTCTGGTGAGTAGTGTAGTAACAACAGACGACCGCCTCATATTATTTAAACCAGTTTGGGTCCGCCTAGCCTCCTCAGTGTGTTTAGGTCGACAATGAAATTTATGACCTGATAAATCTGACTGGGCACGGACGTAGGGTCGTCTAAATTGCTTTCGGTCCGGGGCAAGTGTTCTGCGTTCCCTAATTAACAAGTATAACCATAAAAATTAATAACCCCACAAATCTGACCGGGATCGCCTAATTTGCATAAAAATGCAATACAATTGAATGGCTCCACAAATCTTCCAAAAAACTGGGTCAGGAACATTCTCAAATGTTAAAAACTGATACAGGAAAGATGGATACATCGTACTGCGGTCTATAGGTACAGCTACTCTATAGACTATATGTCTTAATTTTCTTTCTTTTCTGTTGACCGGAAGGAAGGAGCTGTTGTCCATTTATTTCCAATGCAGTAATTAAGTTTCTTTTTCAATCGATTTTATTTATACAGTTCACAAAAACTTAGCCATCTGTTCCCCATGTTGCCATATCACAAATATTTGTCCAACATTTAGGCTGGCCAATATAAAAGAAGGCAAATAACACGCATAGACTATAGAAATATTTCACTTCACTATGCTACTTATTCGCTTTGAAACACTGTTCACGTTTTTTTAACTTATGGCTCTATGCCTCGTCGAGGTCATAGCAGGATGGGATTGGGTACAAGGAATGGGAAGGAATTTGGCCATATCCATTTGAAGGAAGCATCCCGGCTTTCGCCTGGATTGATTTGGGGAAACGATGGAAAACCCAAATCTGGATGCTCGGAAGGCTATTCGAACAGGTGTCCCCTAGAATGCGAGGTCAGAGCGCCTTTCATGTTAGCATGGCACTATTTCATTATGTTATTTTTCGATTTGAGATACATTTCTGGGTGGTATGCCCCATTTCAATGTGCAACTTTTTCACATTGAGACACTAATCCTTGATGGTATGACCACAACTCATTACGTCAATCTTTCGCTTTAGTCAGTTGTTCTTATGTAGATGATATTTTCTGAGATAGCACATGAGTCCATGATTACTATCTAACTTTTTTGCGTTAGAAAGCTGACGAACTAACACATTTGAATTTTCTACGAAGTTCATCCACAAAATTACTCCCGCTTTTCCAGTGGATCCCACGTTGATTTTGAGATTTGAAATTAGAATAAATTCTGCACTACAAATTCCGTTGAACCTCGTGTAACCGACCCCACCTTCAAACACCTGGCATATTAAGACCAGAATCTGTGAAATGTTTACACAAAGAGTACGTCATTCAATCAAACTCATTCCTCTCTTTTCAGGTACTAAGCATATTTTATACTCTATTGCTTTTGGCGATTGTGGGAAATAGTTAGTTGATTTGGAAAAATGAGTTATCGATACATTTTTTATGGCGTTACTCAACGTCGACAGTTAGGTCATTAGAGGCGTGAAAGGACTGGCGACAGGGACTGGAAGGAATTCGTCCATTATCTTTTTTAAGGAATCATCCCGGCATTCGCATGAAGCGATTTGGGTAAACCATGGAACAACCCAAACGAGGATGACTGGATGGGTTTTGAACCTGGGCCTTGGGCCATTACCGTTCACCAACGTAAGATACAGATATGTTCGTAACGTACGAAGTTAGGTGTAGAGGTAATTGCTACCGAGCTTGTGGTGGGTGAACGGTTAACGTTCCGGCCTCGCATTCGCGTGGACCTTGGTTCGAAACCCCGTCCGGGCATCCGGATTTGTGTTTTCCATGGTTTCCCAAAATCATTACAGGCGACTGCCGGGATGCCTTCCTTCAAAAAGGTCATGACCCAATTCATTCCCGTTCCTTGTCCCCAGTCCAGTTCCGCCTGTAATGACCTTAGCCGTCGACAAGGGGTAAAAAAAAAAAAAAAAAAAAAAAAAAAGTTAATTGCTACCGCAGCCGATGGTACATCGCAACTAGTGATATGCCGGGTATCCGGGTATCCGTATGCGCGGATATACGAGGGGGAAAAAGATCTGTATACGTATCCGTTACTTTTTTAGCGGATCCTTAACGGGTCTTTTGTAAAGAATTTTACTAAGCACGTATATAAAATTTTAAAGATAGGTTGCAGTGAAATACTATTAACTTCAATTCAAATAACTTTATATTCCTTAAAATTCTGGCTCTATTTGAACATTTATTTTACCAGGTTCCCAAAGTTAACTAGTAACTTACCTCTAAAGAAAGTTTTAAGGTATTATTTTAACTATCTTTATAGTGAGATCAGACCTCTAATATTTGTGATTTGATAACTGAATTTATTATTAAGGTGCCGCTAAAATGTTTACATCAGATAAAATAAACACTTTGACAGAAACTTAAAAAAGTAAATGTTGTATTTAAAATTATTTTTGGTAAAATTGTACTTCAAAAAGCGTAACTTAGCAGCATTGTCAGCCAAAAGTTTATTACAGTGAGGATCATAAATAAACCCTGCTGCACTGAAAAACTGCTCATTTGAAACGCTTGTCGCAGGTGCGATTCATGCGGCACAGACCTCCAAATTTTTTGCTATTGATTTGCCAATACTTAAACGGATCTTGATGATTTTTCATGGACATATTCTGCTAGCAAATTAATATTTGTACATGTTAATTGGTTTTCAGTTTCCTGCTCATCATCGTCACTATCTAACATTTTGGCGATAGATAGAGTCTTCTAAATTGTTGCAGTGTGCTTTTCATACAGCATTTGGTATTTCTATGCTAATTGTAGTTGTGAGATTTACTTCTGAATATTTTGGATATATTCCTAATAAAGCCCGATGATAACATTGTGGGATGTCAAGTAACCAAAGGAATAAGAGATAAGGAAACAGCTCTGATGGATATTATAGAATTCGGTGAACCAGCAGCCAAAATTAAAGGGGGAAATAGGTACAATTATAAAAGGCACAAGTACAGTAGAGTCAAGGTGGGAAGAGTTCATGGAGATAATAAGAAAGGGGGAAGAAAAATTTATTCCAAAGCAGAAAATAAAGAGATATAGAGAACCTGTGTACTATAATAGGGAAGTGAGATGGTTAAAGAGGTTGGTAAGAAGAGAACATAACAGAGTTAAGAGACAGCAGCGTAGTAAGGAATATTAAAAACAGCTAAACAAGGATTTAATAATAGCAAGGAAGGTGGCTAAAGAGGGGTTTACGAAGACAATTGTTAGTGCAGGAGGACCATTGACTGATGCATCCAGAAATTTCTATTGCTATGTTAGACAACTGAGGGGAAGGGAAGGTGCTGAGACGCTTATAGATAAGGATGGAGAAGAAGTTACTGAGGATTTGGAAAAGGCAGAGATTTTAAGTAACTGGTTCAGTGAGAGAATCAGAAACGGGAGGGTCTAATTAGGAGAACGAGTTTCACAACACAATTACAAATAAAGATACCAAAAAAATTGAAATACATCCTGAGGAAATCATGAAGGAAATAAGAAAGCTGAAAAAACGTAAAGGGGCTGGTGTATATAATATTACAAGATATCTTAAAGATAGCCGGATGTGACATTGTACCTTATCTTGGAATATTATTTAAATTGAGTATAGATACTTGCTGCTTACCACAGGACTGGAAAAGTGCGATAGTAGTACCGGTACATAAGGGAGGGGTGAGAAATAGAGTCGAAAATTATAGGCCAATCAGTCTGACATCAGTGGTAGGTAAATTAATGGAAAGATTGACATGCAACCACATCAGAAATGTATGTGAGGAACATAAATGGTTTTCGAGTAAGCAACATGGCTTTAGCCAAGGATATTCATGCGAATCTCAGTTGGTGGGATATATGCAAGATATTTCAGATAAAATGGAGAAGGGAGGCAAAATTAATACTGTTGCACTAGATCTGTCTAAGGCTTTAGACAGAGTAAGCCATAAAATTGTAGGAAATAATTTAAAAACTATAGGAGTGGATGAGAAAGTGATTTTCTGGGTAGGAGAATTTTTAGAATGTAGAAAACAGAAAGTTAGGGTTGGAAATGCAGTATCAAAAGAAGTGGAAGTAAAAATGGGAGTGCCGCAGGGTAGCGTATTGGGACCTTTGCTATTCATTGTTCTAATGAATAATTGTGTTGATTGTTTACCATCTGAAAATAGATTGTTTTCAGATGAAATAATGCTACATAAAAGGATCAGAACGGTAGAGGACTGTAAACAGTTGCAGGGTGATCTGGACAGGATATCCAGTAGGGTTGGTAAACATGGAATGAAGATAAATGCAAAGAAGAGTCAGCTTATTAAATAAAAAACAAAAGGTTAATTATGAATGTAAGGTGGGAAAAGAATTGCTTGCTGAAAAGTTGAAATGCAAATATCTGGGGCATTAAATTTGATAACAAACTTAACTGGACAGGACACATTGGACAGGTAGTAGAAAAAGGTTTCAATGTTCTGGACTTGTTGTAGAGAGTGGTGATGGGATGTATGAGGGAAGTAAAGGAATTAGGTTACAAAACTTTGGTCAGACCATTGCTTGAATATGGTAGTGTAGTATGAGAGAGGGTACAAAAAAGGGCTGCTAGATTTGTTTCTGGTAATTATCGCAGAATACAATCAGTGACGGATGTGATAAAGGAGCTGGAATGGGATTCATTGCAAGACAGGAGGAGAATGAGGAGGGTCATGGGAGTGTACAGGGCATATACTGGCGATGAAGCATGGAAAGATATTGCAATAGGTATGAAAAGTAGTGCATGGAAGGGAAAATATGATCATGGCCACAAGCTGGCACTGGATTTCAAGCAAAAGGGTGTGGGAAGATTCTCTTTGTCAGGTAAAGGTGTCAGGGATTGGAATAAGTTACGAAGGGAAATGATGAATAATTTACCCAAAAAACGTTGAAAGAATTTCAAGTCATAATTTGTAGAGGGCGAAGGTGGGTGGGTGCAGTGAAATGAGTGTTTAGGGAAGTTGGCACCGGAGCGTGTGCTCCATTGCAATTTAATTTAATTCAAGTAATTTCTGTTTATATCTTTTATGAAAAAGTCACTAATGAATATTAAAAACGTTGCTATTTGGAACAATATATTTTTGTTGACTTCAGAAAAACAATAATTTAATCTATTCTTTAAAGAAGGCAAAAACTCAAGAACGGTGTATATGCTGACGTTGGAAGTTTCCCCGCTATCAGCCGGAGTTTGTATCACATCATACAATATATTTAATGCTCGTACTGGAGAAATAAAATCCGATATACATGTGTTTTGTGAGCTCAATTTTTTTTGGTATCCTACAAGTATTCTCACTAATTCTTGAATTAATTTCCACTCTTCGGTATCAATTGATACATTTTAGTATTAGTAGTATAAAGTGACAGCGAATCCTTAATGCAATCAAGCCTTTCCAGCATATAATAGTTGGAATTCCAGTGTGTCGGTGAATCTTGCAAAAAAATTTAAATCTTTTTGATTGAGTAAAGATTGTATTTTTTGTAATTCTTGCTTGGCCATTGTGGATTGGTTGAAATGTCCTGCATTTTTTCTGCATTTTAAAAGTATTATGGAGATTTCATCAACTTTCGTAATAGCATCTTTGACCACCAGATGCAGCTGATGTGCTGTGCAGTCAATATTATTTATGTCTGATAAAGTGCGGACACCATCTCTTACCATGCAGTGCCCATTCTGTTTCGGGATTACCTACCCTTTAAACATACTTCCAAATGTTGCCAAAATGTAATCTCCCGTTTGGCTTTCTTCAACAATCTCTTCTTATAAAACAGTATTTTTTCTTATTAAATGTTTAGTAACGTTAAGGATAACAATGAAACAAAATATCCGATCACATATCTGATGTGATGGAAACTTTCTCAAAATCCTTCAACACGTTCTTTATTTTCGATAGTAAAGTTCGCTGCAAATAAGTTCCGTAAAATATTTCCTGCCGTTTAGAACATAATTTACAACAACATGATCCATCAATCGTCGGAACCCAAAATCTTCTTTGTGTTGAAAAGGTAAATCAGATAAAGCTATCATTTCTGCAATTAAATAGTTAATTTTTATTTTGTATTACCCCACATTTTTACTTTTTCTATTCGTTAAAGAACGTTTTTCTAAATTCTGTTTTTACATTTTATAAAGACGTTCCCTGCTAAATGTTTTCGCTGGCAATCTTTTTAGCGGAGAATAACTCATATTCATGTGAGTGTTTCGTCTGGAAGTGATTATTTAACGAAGTTGTACCTTTATGGGAATACATTCCTTCATAAATTTTGTATTTGGCTGATTTGCCATTCACTATCGTAAAATGTTTGCATATTATACTATTTTTTTTATATATTTTTTTTGTAACTGCTTTACGTCTCTTTTTAACATCGAGGTCTTTAGAGACGGGAAAGGATGGGGGGGCAAAGATGGGGGCAAGGAATGGGAAGGAATTCGGCCATGGCCTTTTTGAAGGAAGCATCCCGGCATTTGCCTGGAGTGATTTGGGGAAACCATGGAAAACCCAAATCTGGATGCCCGGACGGGGATTCGAACCGTCCTCCCGAATGCGAGGTGAGAACGCTAACCGTTACACCGCCCCGCTCGGTCATATTATACTACTATACATTTTTTTAGACATTGTATTTATTGTAATTTAACTTCCCAAAAAATACAAACGTATATAATCCATGCCATCCTATGTCATCTTTAAATATAAACATAAACACTCACAGTGCAAGGTCAAGCTGGATGTTCGTCGATAATAGATCGTAGGTGACTTTTTCACTGGAGGTCCTAGTTGAGAAAGTTAAGATCTGTAGGCGTATCCGTATTCGCGGATATAGACACTAATGATCGGTATCTGTATCCGTATTAGCGGATACTCATTTTTAACGATCCTGCACATCACTAATCGCAACTAAACCCTCAGTGTAAAGTTGGTCCGAAAAGTACAGGTATGCATGTTGGTATTTGAGGAACAACGGTTGCTATTATGTTTTAAAAATTACTCGTGTATCGAACAGGCATTTTAGTGACAACTGGGTGCGCGGTACTGCCTATCCTATTCTCGGAGAGATTCTCCTCATTTTTGTACCTCGAATTCTTCGGCCTTCGGTACTTGATTCAATTTTCTATCATATATAGAAATCCGTAATATTACTGTTACGTGTTTCTTGCAGTCTTCGAAAGCTAAAATTTAGTACAAAAATGAAGCTTTACCACCAAATTATAAGAAAAGTCAAATCTGGTGATGAACGGTATGTCTACATCTTACAAAGTGAAAACATGAAATCTGCTTCTTTTCTAATATCATAACACGCAACAGATTTTCCAATATTCTAGCAGTGGGTTCTAGAAGTTTCCATTCATACCCGCCTTCAGCCCTTCCATTGCGAGAGGGACTGTATAAGTGGGTCCACTAGAGCTCGCATCAGTTAACAGTAACACACAGATCATATCATTGCAACGGAATCGGAGAGAGCACCAAAAATGCCACCGAAAAAAAAGAAAGGAACTCAATAGGACAATTAAATCCGAAAGCAAAACGGATGCGGGCATCTGAAACAAGTTCGAACCAGGGCTTCCACGTCCCGAGCTGCTAAAACTTCAGAGCAACGAGAATCACGCGTGGAACAAGAGCGTATTAGTGTCTTCTCAACGAGGGCTACGGAAACACCTGAGGAAAGGGAACCTCGCGACGAACAACAGTGAATTAGAGGATCCACTACAAAGACTGCGGATACACCGGAGCAAAGGGAAGATAACGCCGAGAATATGAGAATTACAGCTTCCAGAGCGAGGGCTGCGGGAATACCGGAGCAAACGGAAGCTCGCGTCGAACAGATGCAAAATAGAGCTTAGACAGCGAGGGCTACGGAAACACCGGAGCAAAGGGAAGCTCGCGTCGAACAACAGTAAATTAGATTTTCCACAACGAGGGCTGCGAATACACTGGAGCAAGGGGAAGATCACGCAAAAAATATGGGAATTACAGCTTCTACAACGAGGGCTGCGGAAACACTGGAGAAAAAGGAACCTTGCGTCGAACAACACCGAAATAGAGTTTCCACAATGAGGGCTGCGGAAACACCGGACCTAAATAAAGCTAGTGTCGAACACCAGCGAATTAGTGTTTCCAAAGCGAGGGATGCGTTTACACCGGAGCAAATGTATGCTCGCGTTGAACAGATGCGAATTACTGGTTACACAGTGAGGGCTGCGGAAACACCAGAGCAAAGGGAAGCTCCAGTCAAAAAAGAGCGAATTAGGATTTCCTCAGCGACGGCTGGGGACACACATGAGCAAAGCTCGTGTCGAGCAACAAAGAATTAGAGTTTCCACAGTGAGGACAGCGGGTACATCGGAGTAAGTATAAGATCGCGTCGAAAAGTTGGGAAATATAGCTTCTACAGCGACGTCTGCAGAAACACCGTAGCAAAGTAAACCTCACGTCGAACAAGAAAGAATTTGAGCTTCCACATCGAGGGCTGCAGAAACACCGGAGCAATTGGAAGCTCGCGTGGCCCTAGAGAGAAATAGAGTTTCCTCAACGAGGGCTGCAGAAACACCAGAGCAAATGGAAGCTCGGGTCAAACAACAGCAAATTCGTGTTTCCACAGCGAGGGCTGAGTAAACACCTGAACAAAGGGAAGGCCACGTTGCACAAGAACGAATTAGAGCTTCCTCAGTGAGGGCTGCGGAAACACCTGAGCAATTGGAAGCTCGCGTCGCACAAGAGCGATTTGCGAGCTTCCACAGCAAGGGCTAGGTAAACTTTGGAGCAAAGGGAAGCACGATTCGAACAAGAGACAATTACTGTTTTCTCAGCGAGGACGGCTGAAACACCTGAGCAAAGGGAAGCTTGCGTCGAACAACAGCGAACCATAGTTTTCGCAGCGAGGGCTGTTGATACACCGGATTAAAGGGGAGCTGGAATCGAACAGATACAAATTAGAGCTTCCACAGCAAAGAGAAGCTCGCCTTGAACAAGGGCGAATTAGTATTTCCACCGCTAGGGCAGGGGAAACACCAGAGCAAATGGAAGCTCGCGTCGAACAAAAGCGAATTAGAGATTCTATAGCGAGGGCTGCATATACACCGGAGCAAAGCGATGCTGGCATTGAACAGATGCGAATTAAAGCTTCCACAGTGAAGGCTGCGAAAACACCGGAACAAAGGTAAACACACGTCCAACAACAGCAAATTAGAGTTTCCACTGGGAGTGTTGCGGATACACCGGAGCAAAGGGAAGATCGCTTCGAACAGATGGGAATTACAGCATCTACAGCGAGGGCTGCGGAAACGCTGGAGCAAATGGAAGCTCAAGTCGAACAAGATAGAATTACAGCATCCACAGAGAGGGCTGCGGATACAGCGGAGTAATGGGAAGCACGCATCGAACAGGAGCGAATTAGAGCTTCCACAGTGAGGGCTGCGGAAACACCGGAGCAAATTGAAGCTCGTGTCGAACAAGAGCGAATTAGTGTTTCCACACCGCGGGCTGAGGGTACACCGGAGGAAAGGGAAGCTTGCGTCCAACAATCTCGAGTGAGATTGGTGAGATCAGGTGAGAGAGAGACTCCGACAGCGTAACCTGCGATTGGCGGAGTTTAATTATGTGCGGTTAGCATACACTTCCAGATGTTCTGATTGGGAAGATGGATATTGTTTTAGGTTATTGTCAAGAAAAAAATTCCGAGGTGAACCTGCAGGAATGTGTTGGCCGAATGGGAGTCAATTTGACACCTCTTAAAGAGCCACCTGCTCCACTGAGTTAGCACATTTCTGGAAATACCCCTGACCGAATCTATTTTTGAAAAACTGCCGGCAGTACAACTCTGGCTTCAAGATAACTTCACTGGGACAAACGTGATCGTCTGAGTTGGATTCATACCTACATTCAAAGTGCAGGGACAAATTGACCATCGTGCAGGTCATATCCTTCCGCTTCCCAATGAGGACCCAAAATCCTTGCAAATTTATTTCGTGGGTTTTGAAGAATCGCAGCCTGATCGACGGTGTGAAACGACACTCGAAACTCGACGAGAGATAGTTTTAAATTTGCAAATACTGTTGCATCACGGAATTACTTAATTAGGCTGCTCAAGACAGCTTCGGAGAGGATACCAACGGATGAATACAAGGTGGTGATAAGAGCTGACAAATGTCCGCGAGGAACACATGAACGATAATTTAATGCGCCCACAATCAAGAAGGTCGCCATTGTTATTTCTGGACAAGACTGTGATAGGCAAGATCTCGTCTTACAGAGGATGAGTGAAAGTTTACAGCGGATATCTGAAACGCAATGTTTATATGACGCTTTTACAATACCCGCTAATATTTTGGAAAGGAGAGGATGGCTGCCATTTCAACTTCATGCAAACCGATGCCTGCTGTGGACGAACCAGTTAGAAAAACGTATCGTCGATGGATTCCTACGCTTTCGCATCATAATACGCGACAATTCTTCCAACCAAATACTCAATGCCGAGAACATTTTCACCAATTTGTGGTCGACATGTACGTGAAAGTGGAAATTGTGCGCCTTCTCTTCATCAGAATAAATCAGAAACAGCTTCGAGCCGACGACTATATTCATCTGCGGGAGGCAATCGCCAGGACAGGAACGTTGCAGAAATTGGCAGAATGGTGATACTTCCTGCGACGTTTACGGGGAGTCCAAGGCATATGCACGAGTACGCAGAGGACGCAATGGCACACGGCCGTCCTGATCTATTCATCACATTTACATGTAATCCGGCGTGGGAGGACATCACTGAAAACCTGTTCTCCGGCCAGAGTGCAACTGACCGACAGGACGAAACGTATTGATGTCATTAAAAATTGACATATTTTTGGGGAAGCTCTATGCTGGTCGTATTCAGTCGAGTGGCAGAAAAGAGGGCTTCCCCACGCTCACATTTTAGTTTGGCTTAAGGAGAAAATTTGGCCTATTAAAATCGACATGGTCATGTCAGCGGAGCTACTTGACCATGACAAAGATCCTTTACTCTTCGACGTTCTATCGAAAAATATGTATCATAATTTGTAGAGGGCAAATGTAGGTGGGTGCAGGATAGGGGGAAGATAGCTGTGTAGGGAAATTGCCACCGGAGCCTGTGCTCCATTGCAATTAAATTAAATTAAATTAAATTAAATGACAATTAAGTTTTTCCCGGCGTATGGTAGACAGGAATTCTTCACGGGTCTTCTGCCGGATAAGATCTTTTAAACACGACGTTTCGGCAGTCACCTGCCGAAACGTCGTGTTTAAAAGATCTTATCCGGCAGAAGACCCGTGAAGAATTCCTATCATGGATCATGTCAGCCATTTAATTCTCATCGCCCGTACATGAAAGACGGAAAAGACACGATAAGGTAGCCGCGGCTGTTTGTGAATGAAACACTGGGAATGACGGTTACCCTCTGTACAGACGACGCATCCCTTACAACGGATGATTCAAAACAAAAGTCATGGTTAAGGTCAATAATTGGTTCACTGAAGTTGAAATAGTCAACATGTGGGTAGTACCGTACTCCCCAATCCTGTGAACAACGCTCCAGGTTCACTTAAATGTAGAACACTACAGTTAGGTGCAGTGTTCTACTTCAAATACATTTGTAGGTACGTCAACAAGGGCAGTGACATGGCAGTTTTCGGCCTCGAGGATTCCAATGCGGGGGACGAGGTAACGCAATACCAAGTGGGAAGGTATATTAACAGCAATTAAGCTATCTGGCGACTTTTCAATTCACTAACTCTATCCAACGGTCTTCCACATAAGTGTTCATCTAGAAAATGGACGAGTTTATTTCACTGAAGCTACAGCATGAGAAAGAGCACTGCAACTGCAAAACACAACTTTAATATCATTCTTCAAACTCTGCGAAGAAGATCCCTTTGCTGAAACGTTGTTATAAGCGAAGGTGCCGAAATACTACACGTGGCAAACATCCACAAGAACATTCTGCAGACGAAAACGGGGAGCGCGACTGACCGTATTTATGAGACGCCATTGGACGTGTATACACGGTCCATCCCAACAACATGTTACTTATTGCAGAATTCGCAGATCTGAAAACTGTTAACGGCGAAATCTGAGAAACGTACCTTGAGGCGTGTCAAACGAAGAAGACCAGCACTGGGACACTACGTTAGCCGAAGCATCCATCAATACCTTTTCGCAGCAGCTCAAATATCTTTTCGCGATAATCATAATACCTGCACTCCATCTAACCCGAGAAATTTATGGGAAAAATACAAAGAGAATCTAGGTGAGGATATTTTAAGAGCCGCAAGCAGAACTCAGCCTTCTATCAACTACTGCGCTGCAATATTTAACCAGGCACTTATCAGTTTGGTAGACAAATGTCTTTTGATCGCAGTGAAAATCCTTGTTCAGCTTGGCCTTGACACGCCCAATCGCGATGGTCAGGAAGTTCTTGACAGACATGTTTGGAGAAAAAGTAACTACGATACGTGAACTCTAAGCGTTCATTGAACAGAACAAGTCCAGCTTAGTTCATGATCAATGACAGGCATCTGATGCCATCATAAGTCTCATTGACAGCCAAGAAGGAGGTATGTTTTTCTTAGATGCACCAGATGAAACTGGAAATCTTTTCTCATCACCTTGCAATTTGCCAAGGTTTGTCGGTGGGGTGAAATTGCTTCATCCAGGATAGCATCCGCGTTGTTGGTTGGTGAACTGACGGCACATTCTGCTCTTAAGCTGACATTAGATCTTCATCACACCGAGACCCCAGTTTACAATATTAGTAAGTCCTCAGGTCAAAGCCATTTATTAAAACGTTGCAAGCTCATTGTGTGGGATGAATGCACAATGGCTCACAAACGCGCTCTGAAGGAGTTGGATCTAACGATGCGTGACATCAGGGCAAACGATAAGCTCATGGGAGTGAGCAACGGTAGTGCTTGCTGGAGACTTCCGCCAGAAACTACCAGTCATTCCTCGATCAACACCAGCAGATGAACTCAATGCTTGCATCAAGGAGTCATCGCTTTGGTGACATGTCCAAACTAAAACCCTGAAAACAAACATGCAAATCCATTTGCAATGAGATATAGGTGCCGAGGTATTCGCATAGCAGCTGCTTCTTCTTGGAGAGGGCAAGTTTCCAGAGGATCCATCTACGGGACTCATTTCGTTTCCCCCCGATTTCTGCACGGTGCTGCCGTCAGTTGACGACCTGATTGAAACAGCATTCTCAAACATAGGCGAAAAGTTAAAATACTATTAGTGGCTTTGTGAGAGATTGATTCTTGCCCAGAAAAACGACAGAGTCAACAAAGTGAACGAAATAATTCAAGAAAAGGTTCCAGGATCAATCGTAACCTACACCTCCATCGGCACCGTGGTGGACATTGAACAAGCTTTATTTTACCCCACGGAATTTTCTAATTCATTGGAACCACCTGGAATGTTTCCACACAAACTACATTTAAAAATAGGCAAACATTGCTTCCAAATGTCATTGAAGCAACATTAATTACCGGAAATGCTAAGGGAGATGACTTTTATATACCACGTATTCCTATGGTAACCAGCACCAATGATTTGAATTTTTATAAAAAAGTTAACAATTCCCTGCTCGACTTACTTTTTGCAATGAATACTAATAAGGGAAAGGGACAATCACTCAACGTCTAAAATTGGATACATCGTGCTTTTCACAAGGTCAGCTATACGTAGCCTTCTCAAGGGTTGAGGCGCCAAGTCAACTTTGGATTTATGCAGCACAAGGAAAAACTAAAAACGTCGTGTATCAGCAAGCTTTCACATGTGTTATGTAAATAACCGTAACATCCGAGATCAGGCTAATCGACATATTGTGGCGACAAGGCACGTGCATTCTTACAGCGGCCTTATATGACCAAAAGCGGGCGAAGCCCGCTAAGCTAGCAGGCAAGCCCGCTAGTCATCTTATACAAATACACTCCTGGAAATTGAAATAAGAACACATTGACGCCGGTGTGTAAGACCCACCATACTTGCTCCGGACACTACGAGAGGGCTGTACAAGCAATGATCAAACGCACGGCACAGCGGACACACCAGGAACAGCAGTGTTGGCCGTCGAAGGGCGCTAGCTGCGCAGCGATTGGGCACCGCCGCAGTCAGTGTCAGCCAGTTTTCCGTGGCATACGGAGCTCCATCTCAGTCTTTAACACTGGTAGCATGCCGCGACAGCTTGTACTTGAACCGTATGTGCAGTTGACGGACTTTGAGCGAGGGCGTATAGGTGGGCATGCGGGAGGCCGGGTGGACGTACCGCCGAATTGCTCAACATGTGGGGCGCGAGGTCTCCACAGTACATCGATGTTGTCGCCAGTGGTCAGCGGAATGTGCACGTGCCCGTCGACCTGGGTCCGGACAGCAGCGACACACGGACGCACGCCGAGACCGTCGCATCCTACGCAGTGCCGTAGGGGACCTCACCGCCACTTCCCGGCAAATTAGGGACACTGTTGCTCCTGGGGTATCAGAGAGGACCATTCGCAACCGTCTCCATTAAGCTGGGCTACGGTCCCGCGCACCGTTAGGTCGTCTTCCGCTCACACCCCAACATCGTGCAGCCCGCCTCCAGTGGTGTCGCGACAGGCGTGTATGGAGGGACGAATGGAGACGTGTCGTCTTCAGTGATGAGAGTCGCTTCTGCCTTGGTGCCAATTATGGTCGTATGCGTGTTTGGCGCCTTGCAGGTGAGCGCCACAATCAGGACTGCATACGACCGAGGCACACAGGGCCAACACCCGGTATCATGGTGTGGGGAGCGATCTCCTACACTGGCCGTACACCTCTGGTGATCGTCGAGGGGACACTGAACAGTGCACGGTACATTCAAACCGTCTTCGAACCCATCGTTCTACCATTCCTAGACCGGCAAGGGAACGTGCTGTTCCAACAGGACAATGCACGTCCACATGTATCCCGTACCACCCAACGTGCTCTAGAAGGTTTAAGTCAACTACCCTTGCCAGCGAGATCTCCGGATCTGTCCCCCATTGAGCATGTTTGGGACTGGATGAAACGTCGTCTCACGCGGTCTGCACGTCCAGCACGAACGCTGGTCCAGCTGAGGCACCAGGTGGAAATGGCTTGGCATGCCGTTCCACAGGACTACGATCGTCTCCATGGGAGAATTGCAGCCTGCATTGCTGCGAAAGGAGGATATACACGGTACTAGTGCCGACATTGTGCATGCTCTGTTGCCTGTGTCTATGTGCCTATGGTTCTGTCTGTGTGATCATGTGTTGTATCTGACCCCAGGAATGTGTATATAAAGATTCCCATTCCTGGGACAATGAATTCACGGTGTTCTTATTTCAATTTCCAGGAGTGTAGAAAGAAAATATATGTTAATCAGATAGCTATATCTAGGAATTCAAGCCATGTTCTGGTAGCTGGTCCAGCTTGATGCAGTGATTCCAATCTGAATAGGTTTCTGGTTGGCAGTCCATCACGGGGCAGCAGTTTGGATACCACCACAGTCACACAGAGCATCTTCACGGAGACCCTACTTACGTGCGGTTCCATCGCACACTCCGTGACCTGTGCGAAATCTATTCAGTTCACATTAAAAACGTCTAGACAAGTCAAACTCTAGAACTCTGGTTGTCGGATCTTTTACAAACCCACAGTTGTGTGGGCTTTTGGCTTCCCACTCCTTTCTACACTCTTCATGCAAGTTAAAGTTGTTATTATTGAGGTTGGCGCTTCCAAGTTGGCAGTTCTCCTTGATATTCGTGGCGCCCATGATTTTCTTTTTAACTGTAAAGTCACAGTATTATGATACCTTTATCTGAGGTCGTCATAACTTGTGTTTTTCATTGTTTCCAATTGTAATTATTTCTTGCATTTTGATTCTGAGATATATTTAAAAGTAAATATACAATTGTTTGCTTGCTCATGACGGCTTATTGTACCTCTGAGCGTTGCTTTTGTGATTTTGCCAATTTGTGTTAATGTAAACGGTAAATTCGCTCAGACTTGTAATCGCCAGTGATAAGAAAATAAATGTCATATTGTGACAATTTTTCCTAAATTCCAACTAACGTCGAGATTCTTGCAAAATTAATAAATTTTCACTCCTTCATAAAAATTAAAATTAAAAATCTACAATTATTAATCATAAAGATATGAAAGATAATTGTAACGTAGTTTGCCCACCAAGGCACCCACTACAAAATGTCGCCCAACGCTGGTGCCAGATGAGACATTACTACTTAATGTCTGAGAACTTCGTGGCACTAACTCAAATTAATACAATTTTAAGACCAAATTCAGAAAATTTCATGGAATGTTGCACATGGCCTTTGGCAGTTTTATTATTCTTGTAGAAAATAAATATTTATACATGATTTTATTTTGATGTTTCACTTATATTTTAATGTATAAAGGTCATTTTGTTTCAATGCATAAAAATCATTTTGTTTCAACGCATTAAAAGAAAGTTGATTTGTGTATATCAATTCAGATGCAATACACTTTGTATTGTAACAATTTTGTGATTAGTTTAAATTTATAAATGGGTAACGTCAGTGTTGATTTAATGCAAGGTAGCTTGTAAGATAATTAAAGACAAGCATGTTTTGCCCATGTGTTTGAAAGTAAGTCTGCTTTCATGGTGTTGTATTGCATGATACATCGTTGCTTTTCTCTTGCTGTATTTTGGAGGGGTAAATGTATTTGTGTGTATTGAAATTCGCGGTATTTTTGTTGTTAGTGAATCTAGATTTCGTCATTGCACAATTGCGGTGTAAATTCATTCTTTGTGTGAAGCTACGATCTCGTACGATCAAAGATTTCGATATAGAAGATCAGTCTGAAATGCAAAAATTCCCCGAAATCATGAACGATTAGGTTCAGTTAACTGAAAGCGGAATGTTGGCTACAGCGGAGGGGAACGCAATTTCTAAAGTTCCGCCCCGCTCATATAGTTCGCAATCCACTTTGTCACCACAGGAAGAAAATATGGGCAGAGGTGTGCAGCGAGCGTAATATCGCTTTGTCTGTGTTGATCGAAGATCGCTTGTTATCTCGTCAACGTATTTTACTTCTTTGTTTTTTTGTAACTATCAAGATTGGCGAAAGTGCCGTAGATAATGCCCTATAGAACACGAAACCTTGCCAGAAAGATTTGTTCAAATTGTGTTGGTCATCACAGAAATTAGGAATCATAAGTTGAAGGACTACAGATATACAGGAGAGTTTTCACAATACCTTGCTGTTATTTTGCTAACGATAGAGCGAGGTCAAAGTTCAATGAGTTAAATGCGACTGCAGTTGTAAAGGCTTAGGGGAAAAACTTTATTTACGGGATATATTCAATAATTCAGCTAACTTTGCAAGTTAAAGTAATTATCTTTGATGCTAACTTCAATTAAAAAGGAATTTTGTATATGATAACTGCACAGATTGTGAAGACGTGAACAATAATATTATTGGTGATATCGAAGTTTTTCCTGCTATATTCCGGGAAGTATTCGGGGGCCAGAGTGATCTCGAAGAATTGTTATATATTGACGGACGGACAAACCAAGATCGTGCCTCATGACGCCCGGAACCTTTCGAAAGAGTTGGACACAGCTACCCTAGATCAACTGAGCTCATTAGTGCAGAGAGGCAGCTGCACTCAACCGGCAGGTTCCGAGAATTCTGTCAGGTAGCGAATACCCAAGAATGAATGAGAAAGGAAACAAGAAGTTTCACGCCTCGTTATAGCGGTATTTTGCGTGCCCTCACTGTAAATTGTATAGTATTCCATAAATTAGATTAAAACTATTATTGGGCAGCATACATTTAGCTCAGAATTGTGTGCACTCAACGAAAATAATTTCAAGGTTTAAATTTTCTCTTAAATTCATAGTATACTGCTGGCGTGAAAATTTCAAACGTGCGCTGTATCTACAAACGAAAACCTTAGAATGGGCTGTATATCGCACGAAGGTTAAAGCTATATCATACAAGCTAAAGAAGCATGTGTGTATAAAAGGAAAATATTCGCTAAATGGGATGGATTTTCGGCATAAAAAAGTGGAGTAGATAGACATGTTAAGAGGGTTATAATAAATAACTCCTAAATAAAGAGAAAAAATTTTATTCTTTGAATGTCGAGATAATCTTGAGTCATCAATAGACCCATTGTGAAGGAATCGTAATATTACTGAGGAATGATAGTTACGCTATCCATTATCCTTTCATTTTATGTGCGTAATGGTTATGTTTTGGGTCCGCTTGTATGCCAAAGATGCTACAGCGACTTTGGTTGACGATGATGAAAGTCAAACCGCATAATATGTATAAATGTCTCCTATGGGAATGGTAAATTTTATTAGAAATTCCATTACATATACCTATGAGCAAAAACAGTTTCCTTTCGCCATGAAATTCGCAATCACTTCACAGACGGTATATTAAAAGTTAGAGATGGCGACCTATGAAAGACTAATTAGGAGACCACCTAACATTCAACGAGTAAGGTTCATAATTTACGTAACACACGAAAACATGCACTTACATCATTCATTCTACACCACGTTGAATTATAAGTAAATGCCGCGTCATTCAATTCCAGGATTACAGTTGGTGATATTTGACCATGAACACGGGAACATCTTCTCTCTGAAATGCTTGTTGAATTAACCGTCGGTCATGACGAAAATCACATCGTGGATTTCCACTAAATTTTTCCGTTGTTGTGAGATTAGGTTAATGGATTTAATGAGATATTTTCCACTCACCTCTAGCATTTATATGTATGCTTGTTGAAGGCAGAATTATTTTCAATGCACATGAGTAAAAACCTGGACGCTAAAATTGTATATACAATGTATAGTTCAACCACTTGTTGCGTATGTTGTCTGACAATGTTTCACTTTATTAATGTAATGATAAGATTTAATACAAGTTTCTTTCAAGATTATTATTTGAACATGTGTATAAATAATTTATTTTCATGTCTATTTTAGTATTGTGTTTAATGTAACTTTGTTTTTGGGAATGCTACCTGAATTCACGTGCTTTTATCTGTAAGGAATTGTAAAACAGTCAAAAGGACATATGCTCCCGTTATAAATTCACCTTACACGGCAGGAATACCGATGGTTATTGGGATCACATTTAAAATAAATGTAATTGTAAAAAATGCTTCAGTTTTTGTTGAGTCACAATGGAGATAGAATTAGGTAGTTAAAAATAAAATTATTCTATCATAATTTTATTTTCACAAACGGACGGCCATATGTAACGGGACGCGCAATCGCCACGTTACAAGTTGCGTTTTTTTATTATATATGTCATAATGTAAGAGTAATTTACATAAATCTTGTGCGACCACCTAAATACATTTTTGTTGTAATTTTAAAAAGTACGCAAGATTCCAAGTGAGGACTGTAATGAAATGGTGAACATACAGTGTATCTTGGTAAAGCGAGTATTAAAGAGTTATTGAGCTGCGTAGGCTTGAAGCTAATCGTGGTTTTCCCGAACCATGGCGACAGGGTGTCGCGGATCTGGGGTTTTGCCTGGCCACACATTCTGCTTCCTGGGGATGGGTGGTCAACAGGGTCACTCACCTGGCGGGAAATGCCTGCCGCCCGACACCCGAATGTGCTCTCACCCCGGCGAACTTAGCCGAATATGTCCGGCCTCTGTGATATGAGTGGGGCAAATCAGATATCAGGGATATCACGTGACATTAGGTGCAGACCTGAAGATCCAATCCAAATGAGCGTATAACTTAAAATCCTGGGAATTTCTGTTATATGTGAGCTTCGAGACCACAAGGGGCGGAGCGAAAAGTTTCCTCGTGGACCGAATGATATATTGTTCATTCTGGCGCCCATGATTTTCTTTTAAACTGTAAAGTCACAGTATTATGATACCTTTGTCTGAGGTCGTCATAACTTGTGTTTTTCATTGTTTCCAATTGTAATTATTTCTTGCATTTTGATTCTGAGATATATTTGAAAGTAAATATACAATTGTTTGCTTGCTCATGACGGCTAATTGTACATCTGAGCGTTACTTTTGTGATTTTGCCAATTTGTGTTAATGTAAACGGTAAATTCGCTCAGACTTGCATTCACCAATGATAAGAAAATAAATGTCATATTGTGACAATTTTTCCTAAATTCCAACTAACGTCAAGATTCTTGCAAAATTAATAAATTTTCACTCCTTCATAAAAATTAAAATTAAAAATCTACAATTATTAACCATAAAGGTATGAAAGATAATTGTAACGTAGTTTGCCCACCAAGGCACCCACTACAAGTAGCTGCGACAGCGAAAAACGCGGGTAGTGGTTTTTTTTTTGTGTCCGTAGGAACCGATTTTTTTTTTTTTTTTTTTATTCCTAGCCATTTGAGGTAATTTTTTCTTGTATTTTTGACCGAGAGTCCTCGATAAGTTATTGACATTCAAAAGTAACAGAGTTTCGACACCCTGCCTATGTCGTGGCTAAGAAGTCTATGGTATTGCGTTTCGACGTGGGTGACGGCCAAGGCGATGGTCACTGCGAGTTGCACGCTGATGAGTTTCCTCCAAAACGAATCACCGTTGGTTGTTATGCACAGTATTAGGGTAAAAAGATACTATTTTAACCCCAGCAACCGTTCGGCAGTCGACTGTGTGTTTGTCGCGTGGAACTACGATCTGGGCGCAGGCGGTGTTGAATAAGTCAGACACTACATCCAAACTTGGATTAGCACGTTTCATTCTTCATAAGTCAGTGTAACTCTGGTCCTGTGTCCTACTTTTTTGAGCACCACAAGCGGTTCAGAATCATGCTTAGACGTTAATTCTATCGAAATTGTTATATGCAAGGGCCGGGATGATTCATCCAAAGGCCATGGTCGAATTCCTTCCTGTTTATTGTGTCCATTCCCGCCCCGCCTCTAATGACCTCGACGACGACGGGGCGTAATGCCATAAGAAGAAAAAACATGCAACTGATGTCATTGAAACACCAACTCGCATTTATTCCAATATTGTTTATCTAATATCTGAATGCTTAGATTTTAATCTCAATCTAAATTATGATTGAAATATATTTTTTCTGGTTTTTTATTCGCGCTAAAACAAAAGATTATGCAGCCTGTCTCATGCATGAACTGTAATTAATGATGGTATCTGAAACAAAATTACCCATAAAAAATATTAATACTTCAGTTCAAACACTGTTCGCTACCGGAAACAGTTTGCATAAGTATTTAATAGCAGTCCATACCATTTATAGTTCTACGCCTCGTCGACATCGAAGCCTTTAGAGGCGGGAAAGGACAGTGGACGAAGAACGGGAAGGAATTCGGCCATGGCAAATGAAGAAATCATCCCCGGCATTCGCATCCCGTTATTTGGGGGGGGGGAAACCATGGAAAACCCAAATCTGGATGCCCGGATGGGGATTTGAACCCACACACTTCCAAATGCTAGGCTAGATCTTTACCGATCACGAGGCGTGATAGGACGTGCAAAGAACGGGATGGAATTCAGGCATGGTCTTTTGAAGGAACCAACCCGACATTCAGCTGAAGTACAGAGTAATGGCTCATCTGGTCATTATGACCAGGGTTTCTATTGCCTGCGCATTCCACCCCTATCCTAGCCGACTTGAACTTATCCGGGTGTAGAGAACCTACAGTTTAAACTGGACACCTAACAACGGAAGTGTTCTGGTGTAATTTAATTTAATTTAATTTAATTGCATTGGAGCACAGGCTTCGGTGGCAATTTCCCTACACACCCATCTTCCCCCTATCCTGCACCTACCTACATTCGCCCTCTACAAATTTTATATTTAAATTCTTTCAAAGTTTTCGGTAAATTATTCATCATTTCTCTCATTCCAATCCCTGACACCCTTATCTAAAAAAGAGAATCTATCTTCTGTTGATGTAAGTAGTTTTTCATTTTGAAATAGTCTTCCATGGTTTCCATGTGGTATTTTACGCTATCTCCTCTGAATAATAGTTTCAAATTTCCAGTTATTTGCTTTTTTATTCCTGGATTTAGGTTAAATAGGTTTCCCGTTTTGTAGCTTACAAGTGGTGGCATATGTTTTTTTTTTGGGTTGGCTGGATTTCTTGACATATCAGTTCGTCGTCATTTCCTTTTTGTTTGTTTTCTTCATTTTCGTCGGTATTTAGAGGAGTGCATCTATTTGTCAGTTTAATCTGATTTCTTGCCTCTTGTCTTACATTTTGCATTTGTTTTTGTCTTCCCTCTGTCCTTCTTCTTTTGTCTGTCACAGTCTCAAATAGTTGAGCATCAGAGTGGTTTCTTCCGGTACAGAAACTCACCCAATCAAATCTGAATATCTCTCAGTTTGAAAGATTCTGTCGTTATGCCAGATAATTACCGAGCAGCCGCTCACTTTCACGTACACCAGTCCACAGTTTAAACCAAATCTATAAACAGTAACAAGATGCTTCGTCATCCTCTATTGGTCACTTCCGCATACACAAGTCCAGAGCACAAATAAATTCGATGTCCAGTACACACACGCTGCGTCGTCAACAAGTTGGTGTCTGTCCAATAAACACGCCACGTCATCAAAAAGCCAATCTTCACTACACACTTCGTAGCACCGTAACACTCGCTATCGCTGTTCACTAGGATCTGTCCTAATTGTTGGTGGTGTGCCTACCGTGTACAAGTTATATAGAATTGGGCCAATTACAGATCCCTGCTGGACTCTGCGCAGATGGCTGCCCTACATCACTACTCGGAATGTCCACACCTCAAGGTAACCACTTAGTACTTTGACGTGTCAGAGGGAGTCCTTGCACAAGCAACTGGCATAAAAGTCCTTGATGCCAGACCAAGTCGAAGGCGCGGCTGATATCAAGGTGGACGTCGCCGAAGTACTATCGCCGTTCAAATGCCAAAAAGGCATCTTCGGCAAGGCGAAGCAGCTGATGCGGAGTGTAGTGGTGTCTCCTGAAGCCAAATTTCAGTCCCTCTCGACCGATAATTGTACGAAGCCTTTTCAGATATACTCGCTCGAACACCTTGGATGGCGCTGGCAGCAGACTGATGCGTCGGTAGGATTTTGGATACCTCTTGTCCTTTCCCGGCTTAGGAATTGGTATATTTTCAGCATGTTTCCGAGTCTGCGGAAATTCACCCGATCGTAATACCTGATTAAACGTATCCGTGAAATACCGGTATTGGACTGCCAGGGGTGGCAATTGGAGTACAATTCCTCCACCAATGCCGTCATGGCCTGCAGCTTTTTTGCACTGATGTTTGAAAGAGTTGCGTCGACCTCTTGAGTGGGGGTTATGGGAATCCGGTCATCCTCTGGGGGAGCAGCATCTAGAAAAAGCCAAAGGCATTCCTCTACCATTTGGATGTATTGCTCATCCCTTGGGATGTCAACAGGCTGAAAGTTTGCCCTAAATGCTTCCGCCTTCTCTTCTGGATCGCAAACATACTTGTTTCCGGCGACCAGTGGCGGGATCTTTTGCAGTCTCCGGAGAAGGGCATTTGTGGTACGCCACGCCGACCCATCTTGTGAATCCAACGAACTTGGTCCAATCAGCGTTTCTGTGATTTTCTACTTCCGCCTTTATTTGCCTTTGCATACAATTAATTACCCTTTTAGTTGCCGCGTCTCTCGTGACGTGCCACTTCCTGTTGAGCTGATTCTTCACAGTGATTGCCCCTTTTATGTGGGGAGGCAATTTTTTCGAACGCGGTGGGAGAGTGCGGCGTGGTCTAGTGGCCGCATACACTGCATTGTTTATCCAGTCCGCGAGACTGGCCGCTGCGGCCGAAGGCCCGACAGCCGACGGTGGCGGTGCGTCTCGAGTCTCAGAGAGAGGTTGTCTTTGGAGATGTCCCAGTCATCAACACAAAGGTTCCTGTAGTTCCTGCCTCTCGTGATGATACGTCAGCGGCCATGTAGAATAGGACAGAAATGTGATCGGAGGATAGTGCTGTTTTAGTAGTGACTGCTATGTTATGGCGAAGATCTTTAGTTATGGCCACATCCAACACATCTGGTAGCCCCCTCCCAAAGATGGTGGGTTCTATTGGCCCAGATTACAGCATCATGGTTCTCTACCACACGCAGGAGTCTTCAGCCATTTGGATTTGTCAGGCGCGAGTTCCATGCCACGTTTATTTGTATTTAGATCTCCGGCAATAAAGAGGTTGCCCTGCATGCTGAGGAGTGCAGCGAAGTCTCTCTCTTGCAGGATGCATCTGGATGGTCTGTATACGGCAATCAGTACGATTCTCCCATGGGTGGTCTCGATGGCAACCCCTGAGGCTTTAATGGAGCCCATGGCTAGTAGTTTTACTGGATAGTGCCTGATGGTGCCTCTGACATAGACTGCAGTACCTCCTCCTGCAGTTGGTCGGTCGGTGCGGTAGGAAGAGCAGTTGGGGCCGGCAGCTCTCATCCCCGGCTTAAGGTGAGTTTCTGTGACGAGGCATACATCAATTCCTTCGTCACGGAGAAACTCCCTGATTTCTCCCAATTGGCGCCACAAGCCATTGGAATTTCAAGTACAGATGGTGATATCCTCAATTCTAGCCATGGCGTGGTTTGGCCTCGAGGGCTAGCTGTACTGCAGCATTTATCTGCAGCGGGATATCCTGCATCATGGTAATGACCACCTTCCGCAGAGACATTACCATGGCATTACTGTCTCGCTGGTTACTCATGTCCTGTGTGTGGTTCCCGGATTTATTCCTCATATCAAATTTGTTTGGTTGCTTCCCGCTTGTGTTCAGTGGCTTGTTGGAGTTGGCAGGAGGCGCAGGTGTTTGGTTTTGTCTCTTTTTGATATTATCAGGCCTAATTTGTTTTAACTCCTTAACGTCTCTCAACAGCTAGGCCTTTAGAGACGGGAAAGGATGGGGAGCAAGGAATGGGAAGGAATTCGGCCATGGTCTTTTTAAGGAAGCATCCTGGCATTTGCCTAGAGTGATTTGGGAAACCATGGAAAACCCAAATCTGGATGCCTCGACGGGGATGCGAATCGCCTTCCCGAATGCGAGGCTAGAACGCTAACCGTTACACACACTCGGCTCATCAGGTATAGCCAGAGTGTCGTCAGCTGAGATGTTGGAGATCTTCGCAGCATATATAGCTTCGGTTGTAGACTCACTGTTGGGATGACTTGCATTTTGAGACTTTTCTTACTGTTTCTTCTTCTGCTGCTGTTGTTTATTGATGGCAGCCAGATATGAGTTGTTATTGGCCTTCTGCCGTTCATCGAATCTAGAGAATGCTGCACATTTCCTGTAGCTAGCCACGTGTTCTCCTCCGCAGTTGACACACTTTGGTGGGACATCACCCTTCCTGATGGAACATTCCTTATAGGTGTGTTCACCTGCACATTTGACACATTTGGCTGTCAGTGAGCAGTGTCGAGCCACGTGACCTACCCCTTGGCAGTTGAAGCATTGGGGTGGCCCCAGTTTGCTTCGATGTTTCTCGGTAGTTACCTTGAGCGCACAGAGTGTCGTAATCTTGAAAAAGCCCCTGTTTTCCACTTTCTGGCCTCGCATTCGGGAGGACGGCGGTTCGAATCCCCGTCCGGGCATCCAGATTTGGGTTTTCCATGGTTTCCCCAAATCACTGCAGGTGAATGCCGGGATGCTTCCTTCAAAAAAGGCCATGGCCGAATTCCTTCCCATTCCTTGCCCCCATCCTATCCCGTCTCTAAAGACCACGTTGTTAAAAAGGGACGTTAAACTGTTACAAACAAAAACAAAACGAAAAAATGTTTTCCACTGAATTATAGAGTACAACTAAGAAGAGTGGAACTTCTCGATTGGTCTTAGGAGAGCGAAGGCGTGCAACTGTCCTTGCTGCTAAGCCTCGCTCTGCCAGTTTTGTCTTTACTTCCTCTAGGTGGATTCTGAAGGGAATCCCCATGATGACAACTTTCAGGAATTTTTCGCCAGGCGACGGGAAGGTGTAGTATGCCATCTGGTTCAAGGCTGCGAACCGAGCGACAGCGTTATACTCATCAGGGAACTGAGGATGGGCCTTTTATAGGTATCTAGTGTGCCTCGAAAAGCACACAGGCAGATGCGAATACTGGCGAACAGTTCAGGGTTACTTCTATGCCCTAATATGGCTCGATCGCGTGTTGCTTGCAATAGTCCAATTACCGTCTCCCATGTTAGGCTTAAATTGAGGCCCTGATCGTGATTAATAACATTATTACTACGCCTAATCTCAATCGCCTCCTTCACAACACTGTCCAAGAAGTTATTTGCATAGCCAAGTGGTGTCTTGTCAAAAATAGGATCGTGCCTATTGTCAATGGCATTTTCTGCTATAGCAGATTTCTCTTTTTGTTAGAATTTAAACATACAAAGTTATGTAACAAGTACATGACGTATAAGTGGCTGAAAATTTTATCATGCATTTTGAGTCAGACAGCTGGGTTATGTGGAACTGTCTACTACCTTGAAGACTTCAATGATTAACAGGTAGCATATATTCATGAGCACAAATCAGAGTCACGTCAGCGGACAGAAGGAAATGGTGAGCGGAGGGGGTGAGGTTATATTTAAATTTTGCACGCGGTGTGACGCCATTTAGTGGCCCTTGTCCCTGCCTGAAGCAGTTCGTCAAGTATGTGACGCCATTTTCATGCGAAATTCTGATTTCTCCAGCCGACTTGTCGGTTGCCATTTTGTGTTACATAAATGAAAGAAAGTCTCTTTGGGGCTTCTTTTGCCATGTACCTCCCAACCGCTAAATATAACCATCACTGCACGCTTGCAAATTTAATCCACCATCGAGCTTTTTCCTCCATTCTTCTGTTTACATAGACGTAACGGGTCGTATTACATCGACTTGAAGCATACTTTCATCGGTAGTTTAATCTACGCTATTTCATTTGGTTTTGTTCCGTTGTAATCTTCCAAATAACAAAGATTTACTTCTGTAAGGTTTGCTTTCTACACCCACTATTTAGGAAAATTATTTGTTATTGAATAGTTACAGTTTAGATAAATGGGTATTTATTTAATTATTTGACTTTATTTGATGCTATTAAAAAAAGATATGATGTTCTTGTAAAGCAGCAATAGTGATGATGACTAATATGTGCTCACAACATGAAATCGTTTATGATTTTCTATTTATTCCAAACTAAAATCCTATATTTCACTTTCAGTTGAGAAAATCGATGCTCCGTCAATCTTGTACACCCGCCACAGTCTGAAGATTGTTTGGTAATC
Source organism: Vandiemenella viatica (assembly GCA_031002005.1). Taxonomy (NCBI): domain Eukaryota; kingdom Metazoa; phylum Arthropoda; class Insecta; order Orthoptera; family Morabidae; genus Vandiemenella; species Vandiemenella viatica. Next base: position 3,115,343 of record JARYHS010009186.1, on the reverse strand, counting down.
TGCAAGTCTATTACAACGTCTGAGTTGCTGGAGCAGAGAGCCAATCTGGAGAAACAAGAGAACTTTATTAATATCTCCGATCCCCCGAGAGAACCGATGCCGCCACATTGTCTGAATGAAGTGACAGGTAGAATTGTAGTGAATAGAAGCAACTGAGTGTCACCGACGCGAGACCTCACGACGGGAGAGGAGTATTAGGAAGGAGGGGAGGGAGTGTAGCGGCCGAAAGAGATAGACTGATAGCTCGCAAGAGGCATTGGCTAATGTAGCCTATTAACTAAGATACCACCCTGAATACATAAGATAAATTTGTTTCATAGCGAAATAGTCACAATTAACTACGAGTTTGACAGAGAAAAATTATTTAGCCGGAGCAAGAAATCGAAAGGATTTGCTAAAGCTGGATTCAGTTCTTCGAAATCAGGAATGCAGCACGACTAGCCTATTTAAACAGAGCCCTAGTATAGGCTCTTTAAACAGAGTGCAGAGCCCTAGAGTTTAGTGATAGTTGTTACGAAAGATTTTGCTATTTTTTTTCAGCCATCATACTGTTTAAAAAATCTTTACGAGATTAACGCTATGTCAAAAACTACCCTTCTTTTTCCTGACGTTTCGACCAAGTTTTCAGGTCATTTTCAGGGGACTAGTATCCTGCTAATTCACTAGCAGTCTGCTAAAGACTCATCAAGAAGCTAGTTGCCTGAATACAACCTTAAGCTTCGTTGAAAAAAAATGAAAAAATGAGCATTTGTGACGCAGCGTTAATATCGCGAAGATATTTATAACACGATCTACGTTGGTGCTAAGTTTCATCGTCCAGTCAGAATAGAGAGAATCCAGTGGTGGACTTTGGTTTGCGCTTTTCGATACTCTGGTGGCTGGGTGGAGAAACGAAGTGATTTTGTTCAGACGAACCATCCTGGAAGAGCCTGCATCGAAAATGGCTCCGCAAGTGAAGTGGGCACTGCCGACAGTGTTTTAGCCGGGTGACATGCATTTTAACTCAGTTAACACGTCACGATGACAGCGGGTGGTGTGAGGACACTGCAACAACAGTAGTCGGCTAATGTGAGAACTGGCCCTATAAGTTCTTTGGAAAGGTTGCAGCGATATTGCAAACGGAGCTGTAAATGATAATTCAGTTTAACTTCCACAGGTATTGTGTATTACTGTATCTTTTTGAAGAGAGTGGCTTATAGTAGAGAATCAGATTGAAGCGTAAAATGTAAACACATATGTTGCTACAGTAATTATATTTTCAAAGGAGCTCCACAGAAATATAAAACAAAGAGTATTGGGTCAACGCAAAAGACATTGCACAGAGATTAGCGTTAACCCTCAGAGCTTCATTTGGAATATGTAATCGGACAGGATGTCTCACAGGATGTCTCACAGGTAGGTTTTGATGACACAGAGGTATTATCAATTATCAAAGCGAAAAAAATCACATGCTGAGGTCGCTGATAGAGCTACAAGTGTTGGATTATTCATGCTTTCTGAGATTGATAGATAGCCTTTACTCCTGTTACTACGTTAGTACTCTCGTATTACAGTAATGTGTGAGACAGAGAGTATTTGGTACTCATTAAAAACGTTTTCCATCTCTTGAGCATTAGCAACGTTTAGAGGTAAGCATGCTGTGGCATGAAATTGGAAGTTGCAAGGTAATGAATGGATATAAAGTGAAGTATTAGGGGCTCTATGTGGATGGCAAGAGAGGTCTATGACCATGAAACAGTACTGATTTTAGGTATAAAGGCGCAAACAGTTATTGTTTACAGACAATGGGGTTAGGGGCTGGAATAGGATTACGATAAATCATCCCAAACAATGAAAGGTTTTAAAGTGAACCTGCGCAAAAGAAACAAGTAGACAGTAATAGAAATACATAAAGACGGAGCATTGGTTTCATCGCGAGCAAACCGAATACGCCTAGATAGCTATCTGTGCCGTCACTTGTTTAGAATTACTTGTTAGAGTTGATATTGTGAAATCCTTATTTATTTATTTATTTATTTATTTATCAATCTTGTTCCATGGATCCCTGCTGAGGAAGTACCTCTGGGATGTGAAACATGTCATTGTTGATACATATACACATAATATGAGTCATATCATAGTAAATATATATATATATATATACATATTTTACAAATACAAGAAATAATAATAAACATACATTTTTGCAACTGAGTTTTGCTAACGTCATAATGAGAACAATTAATTATTTTCTTCAAATTCTTGAATGGAGTAGAAGGAGTTGCCAATAAGATAATCTCTAAGTTTTTGTTTGAATACATCTTTATTATCTGAAAGCTGTTTTATACGATTAGGTAGTTTATTAAACAGATGTATCCCAGAATAATTAACTCCTCTTTGTACTAATGACAGAGATGTTTGTGTTTTATGCAAGTTATTTCTGTTTCTTGTATTGAAACTGTGTACCTGTGAATTAGGTGTAAACAGGTTAAAATTTTCTATGACAAAGCTCATGAGAGAATATATATACTGAGAATACATTGTAAGAATATTGAGTTTCTTAAAGAGTTGTCTGCAAGAAGTTCTTGGTTTTACCCTACACAGAAACCTAATAGCTCTTTTCTGTGCTATGAAAACTTTTTTACTTTGTGAAGAGTTTCCCCAAAAAATTATGCCATATGACATTACTGAATGAAAATATGAGGAGTACACCTGTTTCATTAATTCTAGATCTGCTGTTAGAGAAAGTGTTCGTATTGCGAAGGTGGCACTACTTAACTTTGCCAGTAGTGTAGTGATATGATCATGCCAACAGAGTTTCTAATCTATTTTAATACCAAGAAATTTTATACTCTCTGTTTCTAAGATTTTGTTGTTTTTATAGTTTATACATATATCTGGCTGTGCATAGTTTTTTGTTTTAAACCTAATATAATGTGTTTTTTCAAAGACAGAGCCTTGTGGAATTCCATGTTTTATTTTCTCCCAGTCTGATGAAGCATCTTTACTTATTTTAGAATCAAAAATTGAAACTTTTTGCATTCGGCTTTCAATGTATGATTTAAACCATTTACCTGCGGTCCCAAAAATACCATAGTATTCCATTTTTTTCAAAAGTAATTCATGATTTACACAGTCAAATGCTTTTGCAAGATCACAAAATATTCCTACAGGATTCATTTTATTATTCAGTTCCTCAAATGTGTTATTTAAAAATGAATATATAGCCATTTCTATGGATGATCCTTTTTTGAACCCAAATTGTGAATTAGTTAGGATATTATAGTGTGTAACATGTTTTATTACTCTACTATACATGACTTTTTCAAAAACCTTTGAGAATGTTGAAAGTAATGAAATGGGACGATAGTTGTCTACACATGTTACGTCTCCTTTTTTAAATAATGGTTTTACAACAGCATATTTTAGTCTATCGGGAAAAACACCTTGTATTAAGGATTCATTACAAATGTGAGCAAGTACATGACTGATACAGTCTGAACATCTTTTCAGTAATTTACTTGAAATATTGTCATAGCTGGAAGAATTTTTAGGTTTTAATTGTTTAATGAGTTTATTTATTTCTGAGACTGTTACTGGTGGCAATTTCATCTCCACAAAGCTATTTGGGAAAGCAGTCTCAAGAAGCCTTAGAGCACTATGTGGAGATTGCTTTTCTATGCCTAATTTATCTACTACTGACGTAAAATGTTTGTTAAATATTTCACAAACCTCCCCTACTTCGTTATACACATGTCCATTTTGTTCTATTTTTATGTCTTTAGAGTGATTTACAGTTTTTCCTGTTTCAGTCTTTATTATATTCCATATTGTTCTCATTTTACTGTCTGAATTTTCTATTTTCGCCGATATGTACTTGTTCTTGGCCTTCCTTATTACATTTCTTAGTATTTTAGAATAAAGTTTATAGTGAACTTTCAGCGCATAGTTATCTGATTCTCTCATTTTTAAATAAAGGTCCCTCTTTGTTTTACTAGAGATTCTAATACCCTTTGTTATCTATCCCATGCCCAGTTCATTGTTTGGAGTGTTGAGAATTTTCCTTTTTTTGAAACTACCTTCAAAAAGTGTTAGAAATATATTCAGAAAGGAATCAAATTTCGCATTAACACCCTGCGCATTATATACTTCTAACCAGTTTTCATTGTTTAAGGTATCTATGAAGTGTTTTATATTATTTTCACTAATATTTCTTCTATAAACCCAGCTTTTCTTTATCTGTTCAACAGTGTTCCTGGACTCGATACATAATAGCTGGGCATCATGATCTGAGATACCATTTATTACTGGATGTATGCTGTAATTACTGCACTGAGAAATATCCATAAAAAAATTATCAATTGCAGTCCTGCTATTATTTTGTATTCTCGTAGGAAAATTTACAAGTGCTGTTAAGTTAAAAGACAACATCAAGGCTTCCATATCTAATCTATCATTGCTGTGATTTAGAAAGTCAACATTGAAATCTCCACATAATACTATTTGTTTGCTATTTGTAAAACTTAGTAGCAAAGACTCTAAATGAGATAAAAACAGTCTGAAATTACCTGAGGGGGCCCTGTAAATTGCTATCACTATCAGCTCTTCCTTATCATATTCTAGTTTAGTAACACAACATTCAAAGTGTTGTTCTATACAATACTTACTTACAACTACACTACTGCATTCAATATTATTTTTAACAAAAATGGCAACTCCCCCTTTCTCCATTTTACATCTGCAGAAATGAGAGCTTAATTTATAATTTGGGATGGACAGCTGAGATATTCCTGTATCAGACAAATGATGCTCAGATATACACAAAACGTCTACATTAAAATTTCTGGAATTTTGGATCTCTTCTAGGCTTAAGGTAATGTCATCAGTTTTACTAAATATTCCTCTTATATTTTGGTGGAAAATACTGGTCTGAACACTTTGACGCAATGACTTTGAATTGTTTATTTTATTATTACATACTGGTATATCAGTTGGAATTTTTAATTTCAACAAATTATGATCATCAGAGACATTAATTTCCTTAAGACATCTTAATAAATCTATTTTATTTACCCTAAAAAAGGCCGCGACTTAACACCATTTATCACAGGAATACCTCTTTCCCTCACCTGGCATCCTCTGACCTCATCAGCAATAAGAAGCGAAAGCTTCCTCTTACCTCTGACATTCAGATGGAGTCCATGGCGAGTATAACTGTCCCTAACAATGCAGGCCACATCAATCAAACCAATGTGTGAATTAGCCGGCTGCCAGAGAACCCTTTCCAAGGATGCATTTGTACGCCTGATGTTATGCCACATCCAGGGTTTATCGTAACGCTCAAGCAAACCAACAAATCTCACACTTGTCTGACGTGTGTTCTTGGAAATGTGGGCAATGTCTCCCTCAATTGAATAATTGAGGTCTTTATCAAGGCTATTTCCTGGTCCCCCAACAATTACAACACAATCCTCATCTGAAAAATCTTTAACTAGGTCTTTCACATTTGCTACCACACTTCCAAGATCTGCATTTGGTTTGAAAATACTGCAGACTTCATAATCTGGCCCCAAGTCAGACTGAACCATCTCACTGATTCCCCTCCCGTGACTGCTCCCAAGTAACAGTACCTTCCTGCGTTTACTTTTAGATACACCCTGAAAACTTTTCCCTTTTACTTTGCAAGAACCCAGATCGTTCAGTCCAACCTGACGGTCCTCAGAGTCACCATCTAGATCCTCCAATGGCCGAAACACGTTGGATGTCTCCAGCTGGAAACCATCAGACAGACAGCGTCTCCTACCTCTCCTGCCAGAGCTGACTTCCTTCCATTCACTGTTCCGCCTATGCCTAAGAACAGAGTTTTCTGCCTTCAGGGCCTTTAAATCCCTCTCTGCAGATGCCAAATCTGACTGGAGTTTCAGAATCCGCTGCTCCTGATCACTAATTCTGCAGGAGTGACAGTTCCAGGAAATACTGACACAAGAGTCACTGTTAGATACATCGCTGCACCCCCAGTGAAACCAGCGCCCGCATTCCCGGCATGTCACTCCTTCTTTTACTATCCTTCGGCAGTTTCCACACTTTGTATCCATTGTGATACTTTCAAAACAACTTAAGAATTTACAAGCAAAGGAACTTTAAAAACTTTTACTTTTTAATAAACGGATTTATACTAATACGGATTTATCAACCCAGCATCTCGTATCCCTCTGCGCTAGCCATAATGATCGAGACGCGAAACCATTTTAGCGCACTAAATTAAACTCTCCCTCGTTCTCATCTACAGTTCCACTGTGTGTGGTCCACATTCAACTTTATTGACACTATTTTTCGTGAAACATCAAGCGACGGTCTGAAGTAATCTGGTTTTTGTTCTATCATCATAAGCTTGAAGAAAGCAAAGTTATACCTCATACTTGTTAGGTTTCACTTTGATTTCATGTAACCATGCAATTCAATTTTTAAAACCTCAATAGTAAGTCTTCTGGAAAATAAGTTGTATTTGAACGGCTTGCAGTATCAGCACAGAAAACAAGCTGAGAAGTTTATGTCCTTAAATTTTAATTTTTTTTACTTGTTTCTTAGGGGGCAAAAATATAGATTTGAAGTGTTCCCTATGTTAGGAAAACGTCTTCTCGACCTTACTGTGGCCGTTCACTACCAGCTATTAATTTCCAAATATTATTAAGTATAAAAAAATCAGGTGGGCGACAGAGATTGAAGTGAACCCTATTCTGAGAGAAGCGACATCCAGATCTCAAAGTATTGTTATTTAAACACGAATTATTGAACAACTAGAATTATTAATAAACTCAAATGACACATTACATGACTGGATGGGATAAATAGAAACAAGGTTCACAATCGGACTTAACTATTTACTTAATCCCTTGAAAAAATTTTACGTTACAAAATTTTACAAAGATTAATTTTTCTTTTTTGGAACACAAGGGTACATCACTTTTTCTGTGGAGCAAGAGAGTCTGTCTCGGGGCGATAACTAGGGTAAAACGACCTTGATACAAAAGTCCCTTTTTAAGTATGGTGATTACCGTATTTGCAAATCTAAGTAGTGCAGTCGGTGAATTGACCAGTTCTCTGTGACCGGCTGGCTGCCTCCCTGCTGTCTCTCCCGTGGTCACCTGGGCGGTCGATCTCCCACTCGCGGCAGGCAACCAACAAGTCCCCTTGTCTTCCGTGCTGCCGGACCAAACGTCGCTTTCCACCCTCTCATGACGACGTCTGCCAAAATCTGTATTTGGAGGGAAGCTCTTCTCGCTGGTTGGCTCGGGACATGCAACAAAACCGCCCTTTTTTTAATAATAATAATACAAATTTTTTCTATTGGCTGTACTCCCTGGCTTTCCCTCACCCTTCATTCATGGATACAGATTTACTTTTTATTTGTTTACTGAAACAGTCCAGGCTCCTCTAGAGCTGTGGTCCTGTCACGGGACTGTTTTCTGCCATCCGTCATATCTGATGGCAACACTCAGGGGCTGGCGCCCCCAAAACACGAGCAACACCTCCCCTGAGTCAGACACGTTTTCTATTTAGGCCATTAACGTATTTTAAACGAAAAAATAATTCATTTCAATCGTCAGTATTATATTTTTTATTCAATTACAATAAACCAAGCTGGTTTTCTAGTCTTTCGGAGTAGAAATTAAAATTTCTGGACAACAACACGGTTAACAGGGACACGGGTCTTTGGTTCAGTGACGCGTGGAAGCCGGCTCTGTCCGTTCCGAAACATTCACCCTGCAATCAGAGAGGAGGCGAGGCGCCGCCGGAAAATGTTTCCGGTTTGCTGGGGTTGGCTAGGACAGTCGCTCCGCCAGTCAATCAACGACGAGCGCAAGACGGCATCGGCGGGAGGGAGCGAGGGGAGGGGAGAGGCCAGGCCTTATAAGGGCGCTCGGAGGTCAGTACAGCGCTGGTTCTCCCTGCACAAAATCCAACCTGAAGATGGCGGCTGAGTCAGCCGCCGAAAGCTCGTTGTCACATTTCAACAACATACGGCGGAAAACCCGTGAAGACTACATTTCATCGATACGCCTAAAAGCCTTCAATTTCACAATTTTGATTTTCGTTTGGAAAATACGTAATATTGACGAGCCACTTGGCTACCTGAAGAGGTTCTTAGTTCTTAGTCTTGCTTGCAAAGATAGGCATACAATATCTACATTCACCCCCTATTAAGTTCTCCTCTTTCTAATTTTATTATTAATTTGGACAACGATATGGGCGGAGGTTGTGATGAATCCTGGATCATGCTGAAAACCTTTAAAATTGTGTGTGTGAAAATAAAGAGCCAAGTATATCTGTGGAACAGACACCAATGCCTGTATCCCGCTATTTTTGAGTTTTTAGGAACACGTTTGTTCTCGCACAAGCATTACGAATCTTATGTTTTGTGAGGTTCTTTGTTTCGGTGAGAATATATATGTATAATCAGTTGTTGATATTTTCTTAAATAAAGCGAGCCTTTCTATTACATTAAATTCAATAGAAGTAGCTTTGGAAATTGTCCCGCCAAGCATGTTTGATAAAAATAAAAACTAATTGATAAAAAATTTTGGAAATATTTTATAAAGTTAGTTGCTCTTTCCATACTTCGCTGGGCAGTTCTCAGTTTTTGCTTCGTGTGACTATTTAGGGTCCAAGTCTGGCAGGCATATGTGAGGACCGGTAATACACATTGTTCAAATACCTGTTTTTTAAGATGTATTGGCATGTTCGATTTAAAAACTATGGAATTTCTTCCATATGCTCTCCAGCCCAGCTTTATCCGTCTGTAGATCTCAGGCTTTGAGTCACCATTCATATTGATCACTTGGCCAAGATAGATGTACTGATCTACGAACTCAATACCAGAATCTTTCATGTCCGCCTTGTCTTTATCTTTTTCTGTCCATTTGTTTTGCATGATTTTGCTTTTTGAAATATTTATTTTAAGGCCCACTTCACTGCACGCTGTCTCTAGTTCATTTATCAGTTCTTTGAGCTCTTCCAGACTGTTTGAGAGTAAAACTATATCATCAGCGAATCTTAAGTTGTTGAGATTTCTTCCATTTATTCTCAAACCTCGGTTTTGCCATTGGATTTTTGACATTGCCAACTCTAGGACTGATGTGAATAGCTTGGGGGATATAGAGTCTCCTTGTTTTACCCCTCTTTCTACTGGGAACTCTTTGGTGACTTCAGCGATGTTGACAAAAGCAGTGGAAGTGGTGTAGATGTTGTACAGTAAGTCAATATAGCCGGGATTCACTCCTTGTTCTAAAAGGGCTTGCATGATTGCAGAGTGATGGACTGAATCAAAAGCTTTTTCAAAATCGATAAAGGCCAAACAGAGGGGCATCTGGTATTCATTTGCTCGACTTATTACTTCGTTGATGACTTGGATGTGATCTACTGTGCTGAATCCTGACCTAAAACCAGCCTGTTCAATTGGTTGCGCTGTGTCCAAGGTGGAACTGATGCGGTTATTGATGACCTTTGTAAACACTTTGTATATGACAGGAAGAAGGCTGATGGGGCGGTAGTTTTTAATATTGTAACGACTGCCCTTTTTGTATAGCAACACAATCATTGCTTTGTTCCAGCTGGATGGGATATTTCTCTCTTCGAGGCATTGTGAAAACACCTTAGCTAGGTGTCTGTAAGTTTCTTCTCCAGTCAATTGGTGTACGTCAATAGACAGGCCGTCATAACCACTAGCTGATCCTTTTTTCATTTCGTTCACTGCCCTTCTAACTTCATATGGGAGGACTTCAGGAATTGGTGAGTCTGGGCTTGATGTCATTAAAGGATTTTCATCTTGCTTGCTGTATAAGGACTGATAGAAGTTCCTGATATGAACCAATACTGCCGTTTTGTCTGTAATACGCTCATTATCATCATCTAAAGCTATTATTTGTTTCTTTCCTATCATTAATCTTTGTTTTGCTTTCTTATAGCCTTTCTTGTTCTCTATAACTGATCTGACCAGGTTTTCGTTATATTTCTTGATGTCAGCTGTTATTTCTTTTCTAATGGTCTTGCACAGTTCAGCATATTCAATTAGGTTTTTTTTTAGGTTTTACTTTCATATTCCTCCGTTTATTCAGGAGAGTTTTTGTATTATTGCTAATTTTACTTAATTTGGTGGTTTTAACAGTTCCTGCAATTTCTATGGCTAATGTGTTAATAGTTGAAGCTAAATTTCCATTGGCGGTGGTAGCTAGTTTCTCCGATAGTGTGCGTTGAAAAATGTCTTTCTTTTCAGTGAGATTGATTATATTTACTGATGTTTTATTGGTTCCTTTTATTAGCTTTCGCCTTTCCTGTTTTATGCAGATACTAAGTTTCGCTCGGACCAGCCTGTGATCACTTCCGGTGTTGAATTGATTTAGAACAGTGACGTCTTGAACAAAATGTCGGCTATTGGACAGGATGTAGTCTATTTCATTTTTAGTTTTATGATCTGGACTTCTCCATGTCCACTTTCGACTTTGATGTTTTAAAAAAATGTGTTCATGACGTGCATTTTTGTGTGCTCTGCAAACTGCACAAGTCGTTCCCCTCTGTCATTCCTAGTTTGTATTCCGAACTTATCGACCACAGTGTCTCCTTGTTTCCTGGTGCCTACAATAGCATTGAAGTCTCCCATGATAATCTGGAAATGGCAGTCTTTGCCTCTGTCATGCAGTGTCGTGACATCTTCGTAGAAAGACTCTACTTCATCATCTGAGTGCGAGGATGTTGGAGCATATACCTGCAGTATTTGTATTTTGTAGCGATTTGATAGTTGTAACACTACTCTTGCTGCTCGATCTGAAATACCTTCTATTAGTTTAACCTTATTTTTCACACTACGGTTTATCAGGAAGCCCACTCCATTTAGCTTTCCCAAGGAGTTTCCGTAATGGTACAAGATGTGGCCTGATTTAAGTTCGATACATTCTTCCTCTGGACGTCTAACCTCACTTAGGCCCACTATACTCCATTTGATTTTTTGGAGCGCGTCTTCCAACTCTGTAAGTCGGGATTCTCCTTTAAGAGACCTGCAGTTGTAAGTGCATATATGAATTATTTGCTGTTTTTCTATTGATGATCTGGTTTGCTCTTTAGGAACTTTGACTGCTGACATGAATTTATTTATATGTAAATGGATATTAGACAATTGTCCTAGTTTTGGTCATATTTCGATCATATTTATGGTCATGTGGCCATATTTTGAGGAAAAATCTAGTAGCTTTTAATAGTACCGGGAATTCACTATATATATATATAGATGAGAAGAAATTAAGATAGTTAATCACAGAACTGTGCTTCTGCCATAAGGTAGGGGCGAAAAAAACTAATTTTTATTGTGATCAGAATTCACCAATCAAGAATTAAAGTTATACATTATTATTACTCTCTAAACGTAATGTTCCGCCCGCCTTTTAATCTCGTCAACGCATCAGACGCATGCCTATGTCGAACCGCGTCAACCATTATCTCAATGAAATATTCTGAGCCATCGTTAAATCTGCAGTTGATCAGTGAGTAGACCCACTGCCATGCCGAAACTAAAAATTTCTGAAAGTGTGAAGTTATGTAAGGGTATTTAGAGAGGAGTATTTTTAGTACAGATGAAATAGTCCTTTCCCATAAATTATCTGCAACTAAATTGACTTCAATAAAACGATTTAAAATTTAATTCAGAATGGTGCAGCGAGTGCGCAGAAGAAATTATGCTATCTAGATCAAAGCGACACTGCCAGACAAAATAAATGATCAACAATTGAGCATGTTTTTGTATGGAAAACTTAAATGTTTGATCATATTTTGTTATTTTAGGTCAGATTTACCCATTTTTAAGGTCATATTTGCCTGCGTATTTCTCTAATTTTTTTTGGCCATTGAGATCCGAGCCCTAATAATGATAACCAGTAAACAGGAGGTGCACTGCGCAATGTCTCTTCCGGAGTACCGCAGCAGACTTGGTGTCTGCCGCCACTTAGGCGCATTTTGCGTCTCGGCCGTGGCTTAGCCGCGAGTCTCGCTGACTCAGGCTGCAACTGCCAGCAGGACGATACTACCCTACTCAGCACTCACCACGAGATTCGTTACTTCTCCTACAAATGTGTCCGTCCACGTATGAATTTTTCTTAGGGGACGGCGAGAATGGAGAATCTATGTCTTCGGATAAAAACATAGCCCGGTGAGAACTGGATGCTACGGTTCCTCGAAGCTACAATTCCACCATTTGCCTGGAGTAAAACAGAGAGGTATATTCCTGGACCGAAGATGATAACGGCCCTAGAAAACATAAGTATTACATTTTTTCCAATCGGTTCTGATTTCTTAAACATTTATTGAACCCACGGATGAGTACGAGTATCATTTTGATACATGTGAAAGAGTTTTCAGTGAATTTGAAGCCACGTGGTCGGTGAGTGGGGCTCCCCTCCCTCAACCTGCCAGTGATGTTCCCGACTCCAGCCGGTGTTTTGTTTCCTCTGGAGAAAATTGTTTCTGTCAAATTAATACTTGGGCCAGTTAGTTTGATTTTTCACTAGTACTAGATTACAACTTCTTTTCGACCCAGCCTTTTACTATTTTATTGGTAGGTTACATATTCTCTGGTATATCAAATTTTCTTCATGTATCCATCTTTAAACAGCATTGGTATCGAATTGATACTTGAGCCCTCCCGTGTAAGTGTTTTTTTGTTTTTGTTTTTTTTTTTTTTTCAGTTTCAGATGTTTGGGGAAAAGAATATTTACAATTTTACCAATCCAGAAGACTTGCAAGCAGTGCATACCCTTTTATTTTATGACAGAAGTCATGACGATCCATATTTTTCATGTGATGAGGATAGTGACACTTGTGATTGCGAACAAATAGAAAAAAGAGAAGGAGACTCTAAAACTGAAATAAGTCGAGAAACTAGTGAGGAAGAAGGTGGTAATAACGAAAAAAATTTTACATTTTTCTTGAGAGAAAAAGGTGAGTAATGAATGGAAGTGGAATAAAAACCCAGTGAACACTAGAAAACAACCAGGGAAACATAACATTTAGATTATTTAAATAATTTAGTTCCTATTTCTTTCTGCTAACTAATTGCTCTAATCATTTTCAAAGATATTTTCAGGGGTTGATTATTTAAAACACAGTTTTCAGAAAATGATTTTTTATATTTTTTCTTCTTTTAATTAAACAAAGAAACCTCCTTTTTTGTTGATATGAAAGTTTTTCGTTAATACCCCTTATACATACAATTGATATTAATTATTAAAGTGCAAAAAAAGTGAGTTTCTAACGGCTGTATCATTTTGATACTAGGCGCCTTGAAGTGTGACTTTTGGAAGCGCACCTGTCGCAGGGTTAATTCCAGATTCCTTCCTGTCAATACAACGCCGTATGCTGTGTATCGAGTGCACTTGCCCCAGTACAGGTGATGGTCTGGGTCTCCGCCTCACGTCTGCAACGCAGTGTCTCGTGCTGAATGCTGACCGTCACGGCAGCGCCCCCCACTCCCCGTCATCTGGCCGAGTGCTGTTCGGTGTCGCCAGGCGGGCTGCGTCGCGCGGCAGATAAGGGGCAGCACCCTGGGGGCACCACTCGACTGTGGCCTCTCCCACGCCACCGACCTGCGCCACCAACGCACCCTCATCATCACCATTACCGTTAGTTTCCCCTTGTGGTTTACGAACCTTCCTGTGTTTCCGTCACGGTGGTAATACATGATCGTCTTCCATTGGCTCCTGTCTAGAAATGTTTCCTTGTCCATAATAGCATCCCAGTTCCAGCCTCTTCTCTCGATGTCCTCCTGTAGTTGGTCTTCTTGGTCTTCCCATTGGTCATTTTTTTCTATATAGGCTTTTGGTAGTCTTGTATTATTCATTCTCTTAACATGCCAAAACCATTTAAGTCTAGATGATCTAAGCTCTCTTCCATCGATTCCTTTAGCCGTAGATTTGATCACATCTCATCATTATTAATACGGTAAAGTCTCGTTTACTAGAGGGCCGTTCTAAGAAACTTCATTTCTCATGAATGGATCTTGATTTAGTGTGCATGTTTCCAAAGCATATGTGAGATTAGGAATGAGATATTTGTACATGGCAATGTTTATTCTTCCGCGGACCTTCATGTCCATTAGTAAGCCCCGCACGGTATTGTAGCAGTTGGCTCCTTTGGCTGCTCTATTCATTATTTCTGAATCACCTCTACCGTCACTAGCAATTACGCTCCCCATGTAGCTGAATTGGTCGACAACTTCTACTTGGTGCTGTTGCAATTTTAAATGGCAGTCTGTATTCTTTCGGCTTATTTTCATTGCTACAGTTTTGTTGGGTTCAAATTCATTCCATATTCCTCAAACTTATTATTCCACATTTTAGTTTGTTTTGTATTCCTTCTTCTGTTTCATCCCATATTTTCAAATCGTCCCCAGCACCAATACCTATAGATCTCACCATATCAGCCTCCAACTAGAGTCAACGGCGGCACTGCCTACCCCTTTTCTGGAAGAAATTCGGGCCATTTTTGTACCTCAATTTCTTTGGTCGTAATGATGTTACATGCGGAAAATTTCATGTTATATATAGATATCATTCAACTCAACAAACATACTAAATACTATTTCGTTACTATTTTTAGTTCTGATGTTATTCAAACGCAAATTCCAACAATTTCGTCACCCATTCACTCACTGATGATCATCAAAACTCTAAGGTACTTACTTCACAGAGCTGTTAAAATTTGGTACACAGATAAAATTTTACCCCCTATAGTAAGAAAAGTCTGTAACTCGAAAAATTTTCACGCATCTAACCCTTGCCTACACTAACGCGAAATCGCTACCTACCCTTACAACTCTATGTGTATCAAATTTTCATTGAAGACGGAGCAACTAATTTGCTTAATTTTACTGCCTTCCTTTTCTTATTATGGAAGTTAGTGAAATACATATATATATATTCGACCACGACACGGCGATATCAAAATTCCATTGACTCTCCAGAAAGCTTAGAAACAAGTAATTTGGTACACATACAAGGTTTCATCCCTAAATCATAACAAAAGTCTAATATTGATTTTTTTTTTTTTTTTTTTTTTTTTTTTAACAGTTTAACGTCCCTTTTTAACAACGTGGTCTTTAGAGACGGGAAAGGATGGGGGCAAGGAATGGGAAGGAATTCGGCCATGGCCTTTTTGAAGGAAGCATCCCGGCATTCACCTGGAATGATTTGGGGAAACCATGGAAAACCCAAAACTGGATGCCCGGACGGGGATTCGAACCGCCGTCCTCCCGAATGCGAGGGCAGAACGCTATCCGTTACACCACCACGCTCGGTCTCTAATATTGATGTTTGTCCCATGATTATTTAATTACAATCGCAAAAATGAAAAATTCTGACACATATTTGTGTGTTAATTGCTTTGATGCCCGAGGTTTGTTTAATGCATAGCGATCGACAAGATTAACTAACATCTTAAATTTAGTTTCTTCCTGTGGTTAGTTTGGAAGTTACTCGTTATTTACTTGTGGTGGTAGATAAACTAACGGCAATATTTATTGCTCGGTTATGGTGCACATCTGATTTTCCAGAGTGTGGGGCATTGTTGGTAACATATTTGGGTGCACGGCAGTGCACCCGCCAAGTCAAGTCATCGGCGGCACTGCCTACCCTTTTCTCGAAGCGATTCGCGCAATTTTTGAACCTCAATTTCTTGGCTCATATTTATGCTACATGTGTCAAATTTCTGTTATACATAGATATCAGCGATCTTAGAAAACGTACTTAATTTTATTATATTACTGTTCTTAGTTCGTAAGTTATTCGGATACAAACTTCAGAGATTTTGTCACTCACTCACTGACTGACTGACTGATGATTAACAAAATTCTAAGGCACTTCCCGTAGCCGCAGAAAGCTGAAATTTGGTACACAGATAACATTTTACCCACGTATTATAAGAAAAGTCTGAAACTCGTAAATTTTCATATACCTACCCCTAACGTGAAATCGCTTTCTACCCTAATTACTTTATAAAGCTCTAAGTTTCACTGTAGAGTAAGCTTAATATGTTAAACTAAACTGTTTAATTATACTTCTTTCCTTTTCTTACTTTTGATGTTATTGAGATTCAAAATTTTATTTCGGCACAACACCCCGACATCAAAATTCCACTGTATTTACAGTAATGCTAGAAACAAGTAATTTGGTACACATATATGGTTTCATCCCAAAATCATAAGAAAAATCTGATATTGGAGTTTTCCCCCGTATTTATCTATATATAAAAAGATGAATATTTGTTGTGTTTATTCTTCATACAAATCCACAGTTTTCATCCGATCGATGAAACTTTGCACACTTTCCTTTGAAACATGGAGAAAAATACTGTTATACATTTGGTTGAACAATTTCCTGTCATATTGTCACATAATTTGAAAAATTACCGAAACGAACATAGACCGACGTTTAGGATGTGGAAGACTCTGTAGTTCCATACACAATTGTGGGCTGGTGGCCCATTGGTTAACGCGCTTGCTTACTAATGTGTATACCGCCGGATCAAATCCCAAGGTAGGCAAAGATTTTTAAAAATTGTTTTTGATCGTAAGAGTCACGCCTGGACCGTCGGTTATTCGGATTGAATGATAAACTGTAGATATCACAAACTTAGGGGTGCAATGCGAGGAAAATCGTAAGTAGTCTTGCAATGCTGTAGGTGCACACTTTTTTACGTTATATTGACCCTCAGGGGTGATTCGCAGTCAGTGTGTGTGTGCTCTGCAGTAATAATACTATAAATGCGGAAGTAGGTCCTTTCTTTTTGTTACGTTTTGACGACTAAATGACTATTCCGGTATTGAGGAAATTGAACAAGAAAATCTGTAGGCAGAGCACAGAACATTTTTTTTGGTATGATTGACAGTTGTAGTCACGAAATTTTGAGAACTTGTCGAATGGTGACAGAGAGACGGATGTGTGTGTTAGTCTGTAATGTTAGGTCGGTTGCTCAAGGTGTGTTTCTCGCGCATTATGTTAGTGAATAATTTCTTAATAAATTGCGTTTAGAGAAAAAAACGTATTATTTAGTATAGATGTAGATTTTCTCTGTCCTCTTACTTTGCGTCTGTTTAAATGTTTCTGCACCAGTTTATTTTGCCTTCTTTTTTGACATGCCTTGCGGGCGTAAACTGGCCTTAGTTGTAGCTCTAGCAGAGCACGAGCAGCTAAAGTTATTAGAACCCAAGAATCGGATGCTCATGCTGAAAAAAGAAGAAAAGACCTATCTGAAATAAACCTGCCCTTAGTTAACACCCCCCCCCCCAATCCCAACACCTTCGTTTTTTTTTTTTTTTTAAATATTGGGAACTTTTTCTCCTCAAGAGACAGGTTCGACGGTAGAATGATATAGTGATGGCTTTCCTGTCATATTATGCCGATTTGGTGTTGTTTGGGACCAATCCTTCGTTACCAAAAACTTTCTATATTCAATTCTGGCAAAGAAATTCTTAATCCACGCGTACGAAGTCGCAGGTATCAGCTAATTGAATTATAATCCCAAACATGAAAAATTCTGGCACATATTTGCGGCTTAATTACTTTGCTCCGGATGAAGCTATAAACCTGAAAATTCTATACTATATAGAGGCAAACAAGTTTAAAAAAGCTTTAAATTTTACTTTGTTCCTATGGTTAGTTTGGAAGTTACTTGTTATTTATTTGAGGTGGTAGATAAACCAGCGGCAATGCTCATTGCTAGGCTACGACGTACATTAATTGTTTCCAGAGATTGGGGCATTGTTGGAAATGATGTTTGCTGATTTTCCTTGTATTTATTCAATGGAAACCCAAACGTGAAACGTTCCGGTACATATTTGCAGGTTAATTGCTTTGTTCTGGATGAATCAGTATGCTCAAACCGTCGAACGTGTCTCATGAAGAGAATCAATTTCCAACATATTTAAAAACAGAAAAACAAAAGAAGGTGGGGGGAGGGTGTCGGGGATGTGTGTGTGTGTGTGTGTGTGTGTGGGGGAGGGGGGGGGTGTTTAACTAAGGGCAGCTTTATTTCAGCTTGGTCTTTTCTTCTTTCTTTAGCATGAGCATCCAATTCTTGGGTTCTAATAACTTTAGCTGCTCGCGTTCTGCTAGAGCTACACTATAGGCTAGGTCTAAGCCAGCAAGCAATGTCAAAAAAGAAGACAAAATAAACTGGTGCCAGAAACTTTTAAGCAGACACAAAATAATAGTACAGTGCAGAGCAAATCGAGCTCTATAAAATAATACGATTTGTCTCTAAACGAAATTTAATAACAAATCATACACTAACAAATCGCGCGAGAAGTACAGCTTGAGCAACCGATGTAACATTACAAACTAACACACGTCACCATTCGATAAGTTCTAAAAATTTCGTGAATACAACTATTATTCATACCGAAAAAATATTTCTCGTTTACTTCCCACAGATACATAGTATTTACTTGTCAAATTCCATCATTATTGGTATAGCCATTTAGCAGTCAAAACATAACAAAAGGACAGTGACCATCTTCCGCATTTATAATTTGAGTGCACGGCAGTGCACCCGACAAGTCAAGTCAACGGCGGCACTGCCTACCCTTTTCTCGTAGCGATTCGGGCCATTTTTGAACCTCAATTTCTTCGGTCGTATTTATGCTACATGTATCAAATTTCTGTTGTGCATAGATATTAGCAATCTTAGCAAACGTATTATTTTATTTATTTTTTCGATTGTGTTCTTAGTTCGGTTGTTGTTAGGATGCAAACTACAGCGATTTTGTCACTCATTCACTCACTGCCTGACTGATGATAATCAAAACTCTAAGGTTCTTCCCGTAGTTGAGGAAAGCTGAAATTTGCTACACAGATAAAATTTTACTCACATACATACCCACAAACTCGTAAATTTCCATATATCTACGCCTTACTTACCCTTAACGTGAAATCGCGTCCTACCCTAATAACTTTATACACTTCAGTTGTCAAGTGTAGAGTGAGCTTACTAAGTTCAAATAATGTGTTAAATTTTACTTATTTGCTTTTCTTATTCCGGAAGTTACTGAATTTCAAAATTTTATTTCGACCACGACACACCGATATCAAAATTCCACTGTACCTCCAGTAATCCCAGAAACAAGTAATTTGGTATACATATATGATTTCATCTCAATATCATGAGAAAATTTTAATATTGGAGTTTCTCCCGTATTTATTTAATTAAAATCCCAAACATGAAAAATTTTGGCACATATTTGCGGCTTAATTGCTTTGCTCCCGATGAAGCTACATGGCTGAGAATTTTTTAATGCTAAGAGATAAGCAAGTTTAAGTGATATCTTAAATTTTACTTTGGTCTTATGTTTAGTTTGGAAGTTACTAGTTGCAGAATGCAATCAGTGACGGATATGATTAAGGAGCTGATTAAGGTGGAGGAGGATGAGGAGGGTCATGGGAGTGTACAGGGCATATACTGGCGATGAGGCATGGAAAGATATTGCAATAGGTATGAAAGTAGTGCATGGAAGGGAAAAGATGACCATGACCACAAGCTGGCAGTCGATTTCAGGCACAAGGGTGTGGGAAGATTCTCTTTTTTAGGTAAGGGCGTCAGGGATTGGAATGAGTTACCAAGAGAAATGATGAATAATTTACCGAAAACTTTGAAAGAATTTAAAGATAAAATTTGTAGAGGGCAAATGTAGGTAGGTGCAGGATAGGGGGAAGATGGGTGTGTAGGGAAATTGCCACCGGAGCCTGTGCTCCATTGAAATTAAATTAAATTAAATTAAATTAAACTAGTAATTTATTTATGGTGGTAGTTAAGCCAGCGGCAATCTGCATTGCTTGGCTATCGGGCACATCAATTGTTTTCAGTTATTGGGTCATTGTTGATAAACGTATATTTATTGTAACGGACTAGTCAAGTGGCCAAGCTCCTCTTCTGTGGGCGTAATTTGTAATCGGCAGAGAGTGTCTGGAAACTTTAATGGAGTTGCTGCTGCTGACCTCCGGCGACATCGGCTCCACTCTCCAGC
Organism: Vandiemenella viatica; assembly: GCA_031002005.1. NCBI lineage: Eukaryota > Metazoa > Arthropoda > Insecta > Orthoptera > Morabidae > Vandiemenella > Vandiemenella viatica. Next base: position 3,095,305 of record JARYHS010009186.1, on the reverse strand, counting down.
TCAGCTGTGAGGCTATTTACTAATATCAGGTTCTGACACCACTGTGGATTAAGGCCACAGACCTGCGTGGTTGTTTGTATGGCTTCACCAACTTAGGCTTACTATGTCAAACAGCAGGTTCTCTTTCATTTTACCAGTGAGAACACGGCCTAACTGCTGTACGATACTGTTTATTGCTCGTCCTTGACTGAATACATTTCATCCGTTTTGACGCCGTCTGCGAGGCTATCCACGTAAGCTTCTATTGGATTTACATCTTCTGAAGTACTAGTAGATGGTTGAACAATTACTTACATACATTGAGAATGGCTATCGGAGGATTCCGCCAAGTGTTGCAGCATTGCCAACCCTAAAGCGAGACCAGGCTATAGGAGAGAGAGAGACTATTTTCTATCCGCTAACTGGCATAGTGAGGTGCCTACTGTCAATCTGTCACTGAGAAGACCGAACGCATGTCTTGCATTCCTTATATTGCCCGTATCGAACATTCTAGACCTCTTTCGGCAATTGACCGGCCAGTGTCCCTGGCTGTGGTATGCGCTGATCGTTTTCGTCATCAAAAACTGACTCATTACCCGCGTGCGGACGGCACGCGACTCTGGCGTACTGTCACGACACGCCTAACACTCATTTAATTCTAAATCACACAACTAAATCTTTTGCCCCAAAACTTGGTCCGTTACATTATGTCTTAAAATCTGAAATGTTCTTAATAACCGATTTTCAAGTGGAATCATTACATTTGATCGGTGATTCAGGATAAGTGATAAACTTACAAACAGAAATGAGATCCCACAAAAACAATTCTTGTAAAAATAGGCCAAGTCTCGTGTTCGTGCAGTGACAAAAAGTTATGAGATCTTCTTCTTAGCCAAGTCTACACTTTACAGTGTGTATTCACTTCACTTTACGAAACAGAATGTTTTTTTTTTTTTCTGTATCATAGATCGTTTATTTAAGATAAATATCTGATGACTTGGCCATTATGTTTTAGCTAACCTACACACACTTATAAAAACGTAAAAGCCAAGATTTCCCTTGCTATTATTCGAATTTGACAAGTATATATATTATTCCCTCAATTTAAGTTCAAATTATGACATGCATATAGGCAAATCATCACATTTTTTATCTTAAATATACGATCTATGATACCGAAAAAAACCATTCTGTTTCATAAAGTGACGTGAATACACACTGTAAAGTGTAGACTTGGCTCAGAAGAAGATCTCATAACTTTTTGTCACTGCACGAACGCGAGACTTGGCCTATTTTTACAAGAATTGTTTTTGTGGGATATTGATGTCTTCAATTCTCTTGTTCTTAATGACTGATTTTAAAATGGAACTATTTCATTTGAGTGACCGTTTAGAATGATCGATCAACATACAAAAAGAAATGTGATACCACATAAACAATTCTTCTAAATCAATGCAAAGGCTCGTGCTTGTTTAGTGATAAAATATTATGAGACCTTGTTTTGAGCCAAGTCTAAACTTTACAGTGTGTATTCACTTCATTTTGAAACAGAATAGTTTCTCTTGGTTCCATAGATCGTTTCCTTGGAATAAAATAAATAAATAAATGTGGTGCCTTGGTTGATAAGTGTGTCACAATTTTTATTTAAATGGAAGACATAATAGAAATGATTTAGTCCAAGACTTGTCAAACCCGGAAAAGTGCTAGGAAAATAATGACTATTATGTATCTGTAAGTTTGATAAAGCAACATATTTAAGATTTTTATATAGGATTAGTAAACCATGTCATGCATAATTGCCAAATCATCAGAATTGTTTTTATTCTAAATAAACGATCTATAATACCGGGAGAAAACATTCTGTTTCACATAGTTAGGTGAATACATACTGCATAGTATAGACTTGGCTCAGAATATGATCTCACAACTTTTTGTCTCTACACGAGCACGAGAAATGGCATAGTTTTACAAGAGTTGTTTTTTGTGGGATTAGATAGGTCTGAACCTAAAAATGTATTCAGTGTAGGCTCGTGGAACAGGATAGTGATTAACGCTGCAGGATTCAGACTATCATAATGCTACTCGCGCTATAACCACGACCACTCATGGTCAGTGGTAGACTAATTTGTCTTAAAAAATTAAGATCCGTAGGTTCGATTTGCGAAGCGACCAGGGATTTCCTACGTGTACGCCTGCCAGGTCGTTAGGTGTCCATGTTAAACTGTAGATAGAGTCACGCAAGAGGCGGGTGAAAGGAACTCCTACGGGCTTTCAGGTTTTTACGGCACGTCGACACCCACGTCATTAGGGCCAGGAGAGGGGGCATGCCTTTCACCTTGATGTTTCTTGTACTCAGCTTGTACTTCGTGTTCCTACGAGAGTGACTGAACGACGAGTCTTGATACAGTTCTACTTCTGAATACTTAGGGATTTCGTAGTGCTGCACGAACTACTGCTTCGATCATTCATACGTTAATTTAGCCAGTCTTGCTGCATGTGGTCACTAAATTACGTATACTACGAGGGGCACCCAAAACTAACCGGAGAGATATGACATTGTCACAGTATCTACGGCTGTTAGATTAACGTGTTGTCGAGTGAACACTGGTATGATTAATACTGAGGAATAGGTAAGGAATCTGTTAATGTAAACAAGTCGAAAAGCGGATTCTTTCTCAAAGGCAAAAAGGAGTGTAACTGAAGAGCCAACATCGTCTGAAATAAAGTAGAGCATGCGAAATGCGTTCTACCTGCTAGAAGAAACGAGAGGAAGAGGTGAAAGTTGACAATAGATTATAGTATTTGTATGGGCGCTCGGTTGGGAGTATATGCAGCAATGGGAAGTAAGTAAAGATGATCGTAGCAAACGACCTCGCAGCAGACCAAAACCAGTTTGAGGCACTCCGATCAGCACGAGGAAGCAATTCCTTCCGCACAAAAAGAGGCGCTCGTTCGGCAGTGGGCGCGGTTGAGAGAACGCTACGTAGTATTGCAAAATATTCGAACAGTATGACTAAAGAAGGAGAGACCTAATAAGGTCCACAAGGCCCTGCAGGATAATGCAGAGTTTAATTCATATCCATCATGAGAATATGTAACGTTAATAATGACCGAATATTTAAGTTATTCTTGATTTAATATACATTTCATACAAACAAACCAAAAAACCAACACAGAAACAAAAACAAAAAAACAAAAAACCTTGTAGTTTAAATTTTTGTTGTTCAAAAACCTTAAGAAATGTAAAGATTACCTCTCGCCACCAAAGTGTTCTAGAAGGCACTGGAGAAAGAGTTAAACAACAGAATCAAAATGCTGGGAGCTGCGTTCAGGTAAGTGTTGGTAGATAAGGTTGGTCGGAGACAGCAAGGAAATTGCATGTGTCTAGTGCTTTTACAAGCATTATGGGCAAAATTATCAAACTGGTTAGAAATAAAGACAAAAACATTTAGGTCGTGGTTTCCACGGATGATCTTATGATTTGGGGAGTGAGTGAAGAAGTACACAAGTTTTGATAGATAATCACGAGAAATTGCTGAATATTAAAAGAAGTTTATAGACTAAACAAAAACCAAAGGAAGATAATAATAATAAACTGTAGCAGAAATGATAGCAGATAAAATATAAAAATAGAATGGGCTGTGATAGGAGAAGAAACTGAATTCTGCTACTTATGGGTGAAGCAGGGATTAAGTTAAACTCAGAACATCACTAACAAAAACGACCTTTTTGAAGAAGAAATATTTTTATTTTCTAAGACACAGAATTAATAAAAAAAACATTACATATGGAGTACAACACTTTATGGAAGAGAAGCATTGACAAGACAGAAGGAACATTGAAGAACTTGAAATGTAGTGCTACAGAAGAATGCTGCAAATTAAGTGGGCAGACAAAGTACAACGTTGTGGTATGACAGAGTCACCCACAATGAATATAATTAAATAATTAATTAATATTCAGATTTTCTTTATAATTTTCAATTATGTAAGTTGTAAATATCATAAATAATAGGGATATTGCATAGGTAAATAATTGTATATTAAACCCAGGCGGCCAGAGTTATTATTATAATTTTAATTTCTACAAAACTTGCTATTCAGTAATGTATCGAATATGGGAAGTTGGAACTGCCATTTTAAACGCTCAGAGACCGGGACAACGGCAAGTTTCGCCGGCAGACAGGCGCCTTAACTCACAAAGCAGAGGACGCGCGCGGACCGTTAGTTGGAGGGTCCATCGACCTCGCACCCCCCGCCCTGGTATCTTGAAGGTCGACCAGAATAGGCGCGCGCTACGATATGAAACACGTGATGATGGACATATATCGATGCACCAATCGTGAACGTTTATAGGGGTTCACAAATGTTAATTCAATGGATTCTGTTGCATGTGGCGAGTTGGAGACGACTTTTCCGAGGAAGAAGAGAAGAGGCCATTTTTGAGGACACTTGCTGTCGGGACGAGCCACTGTGCAGACGTGTCAGCCGACACGCTCTCGTCCGGTGATCAGTGACTGTGTCTGATCACACTTTCTTGCTCTGGGGAGCTAGAAGTTGTATGGCATGCCTGCCATAATCTGGAAGTTGATGTGGTAACGTTGGCAAATCCACTATCCTGGCTTTCACAGCTGCAGTGGCACTGTGCGTGGCACACTTCATCACGACGATGCAATCATGGTAAACTACCGACGCATACGGTCACAGTTCATTGTGTTTTGACGAGACTTGCTAGCCCTTAAGCGGCACTGAGATAAGACTCTGCTCCTGTCATAAAATCACTGAGCTAACTGATTTTCGTGTTTAACTTCAAATTCCAAGCATCTTGCTGATCTTGTGTAAATTTAGGACGATGCTTTTTAACATTATATGGCGCCCCTGGGATACTCTTTTTGTTGTAAATGTTAACTTCAATTTGATGGTCTGTGTTTCCACGTTGATAATATGTTGACTTTGCTAATTGTTGAAATATTTAATTCAGTTTTATGTTTACTTTTCATCGGCGGATTGTAAACGTCGGGTATTGCTTGTTTTTGTTGTCATTGGAATATGTTTAACGTAAAGTTATCTATTACCCGGCCTTGTATAAGCCATAAGACTCAATAAATTGGATATAATTTTGTGCAAAATATTCATGGTTATAGTTCACCTTTTTGCAACCATTAAAATCATTTTCATTTTCATATTCATATTTAATAACTCACGTATAAAGGTATGAAGGTAAGGTAGGTGATGGAGATAATAATAATATTCGTCACCCCCCCCCCTTTTATACAACGTGAACGAGTTTTGTAAATGATGGGCGAGGAAAAGTTTGTGGATGAGTCTTACAGAAAGAAGAGACAAACTGGTAGGTCTTATTTTGAGACAAATTGGATTTGTTAATTTGTTAGTGGAGGGAACAGTCGAATTGAAGAACTATAGAGGAAGACAGAGATTAGAATATTTGAAGCAGATAATTGGGGACGTAGATTTTAGGAGTTTGTTGATGTGAAGAGATTAGCGCGAGATGAGAAGGTATTTAGGATTGCAGTACTTATAATAGAAAAAAAGGCTTGAAAAAACTGAGAACATTCGGTTCCTCTATTACTGGACTACACAGGCGACTGCCACTTTTCCCATCTTCGCTACTCAACTGTTTTAACTGCGACTTCGATTCCAGTGGCCCCATCATCCACCTGTGCTGCATTGTAGTGCTTCATCATCACCACAGCCAAGTCACAGCTCCTTTGAGCTGGTGTACAGTGAAGTATGTTGTCTTAGGACATTGCCTCCAAGTCATTAGGACGTGTCAGATCTTCACAGTCGATGAGTCTTTTTGTTGGCTATAGAAGTTATCTTCAGTTGAATTATTCCTCACAGGTTGGATTGCCGGCGCATCTTCCATCTCTCTTTTTTTTGTGTGTGTGTGTCTCTGCCTCAACGGCGTGTTTGTGCATGTCCCGCTACCTTTTTTTGTGTGTGTGTCACTGCATCAATGGCATGTTTATGAAAAAGTTCCGTTGCCGGAGCAACACTACTTAATGTGACTCTGTTTGGGATAGGTTATTTCGGGGACTCTGTTTATTACGCTTTTGGGGGAAAAAGGGCTATGGGCGCCTTAGGCGCCCTTATGTCAAAACCCCCATAGGGTTCGTATGGTAGCTGGGGATCATCGCCGTGATCAACTGCGTAAGCAGCTGGACGACTCTCCCCAGCTGGTTGTTTGTTTTATCTCCTTGGTCGTGGCTGCAGCATTGTTGGGGCTGGTGGTGGACCGCTTCCTTGTTTAGTGGTCCGGTGCTGCCGAATCTTGCGTAATTGCTGCTTCCACTTGTCGCAACCGCGGAAGGAAGCTGTATGCTTAGATCCACAGTTGCAGCAGACTGGCTCTTCACGGGGGTCTTTGCAGTCTGCTAGTATGTGTAGTGCTTACGGACCTTACAGCGACTAACTAGCAACAAAATGGTTTAAAGTCAGACGCTGACCAACTACGGATTGGTCGGACTGCTGTAGTCGGATATCAGAAGTCGACATCACGTCTGAGCGACATGTAAGGATATGGAGACAGATCCCACGGTAAGTTACTCACATACGATACCACTGATATATGCGATAGTCATGAGTTCAGATAAATGAGTTGAATTTCAACGCAGTCTGAAGCCACATCACAGCATCAACAAACTAACCGTCAAGCAGTGGGTGTTCTGCTCACGTTGACTACCGGTGTACTGACGACTGTTATAAACCAACACAGTCACATGCGTAAGGGAGCGTGCATAAACCACGTAGCTCCATTTTGGCCTCCTGTGAACCCCCCTCCCCCCCACGTAGCCCTACGTGGCTTTTGCCTCTACCCCCCCCCCCCCCCCCCGACGTGGCACGTAGCTTTTTTCCCTTTTGATTCCAGAAGACATTTTGTACTGTTTTCTCCTGTCAGACTATTGTAAATTACATACGGAGATAATTGACAGAGGAAAATAAATATTTATATGCTGTTTTGAGTTCTGTTCCTCATTTTAACTTTCAAAAATGTTATGAAAGGAAAGCTACGTAGCCTGGCTCGGCACCCCCCCTCCCCCCACGTAGCCCAGCGTAGCCTCTCAGCCAACCCCTCCCCCCCTGGACCGAGCCACGTAGTTTGTGCACGGTCCCTAAGAACCGGTAACTTAATTCCGCTGAACTCAAACGCTGAGAGCACGTTAAACAGTATTCACTGCGCCAAGTGACTCACCTTCAAATCAATACTAATGAGTGGACATCTTTAATTCCTCACCTTCCTGACATCAAAATGAAACTGACCATATAGCACCCATGAGACCATTCGCTGCACATGCCCGATCAACAGGCCACCCAGACTTGCAGAGAGATGGATAGACAGACACAATTTTGTGAATTCCTCTTATAAACAGTACCTCCAAATCATTACTTATTTTATTAAATGTATAGACTTACAGTATTATTATACGTACTAGTGTGAGCCCGTGACCGTTTTTGGCGTATCGTCACGGGTCTAGAAAACTTCCAGTTATTAGGGTCAAAGATTATAACAGGTTGTCTTGATATGACCAAGTATGAACTTGACCTGTGTTTCACCCTTGCGGTGAATAAAATCTATTGAACTTGAAGAACTAAGAAGTATTAATAAACGTAGGCCTACGTATTAAATACGGGCAGCAAGGATCATGCTATCGTATAATGGCTCCAAAGGTCGTAGACTCGAACATTCTTAAATATAAACTTGACTTCTATTTGACAATTAAAGTTCACTCTACAAAATTTAAAGAATATTACCTTTTTTAAAAATTGAGGCTAGGAAAACACTCATAATATAATCTTTGGTCATAGTCTTTGTAATGGCCAGGAAAATTATTGTACATTCCATATTATTAAACAGTTGAGCATCTCTGAGGAAGTGAATTGCCAGAATGTTCCATTAGGTAAAATATTTGACCTGATGTCCATTTTAAATAACCTAATAACTCACGTACAGCGAACATAAACAAAGACCCTTAAGGAAAGTAGTAAGTGAAATACGTAAAAAGCTAATAAACTGTAATCTATTAACTTTGGTCAAGTTGCAACATTACTGAAAGTTTTAATTAAATCGAAATTTAGCCTAGGCCGGAATGACAATTAGCGTTCATGGTAGCAGTAGAGACCATAAGTAATTTAAGTTTTTAAATATTTTTTAATGTTGCTTTCAGTAGCAACATGTTACTGGAAAACAGATCCACATTTTTTTCAGCCTTAAAATGTATCTATATTTTTTAAGACTATGAAATGCTACGAAACGCACACTTAATGAATGTATTATGGCAATTAATTTGGTAGCAGTTTTTTACTATTAAATTGTGGACATAATCTCTACTTTCTTGTAATGATATCCCTGGTCGCTGTTAATATGCGAGCGGAGGCTGACACGTGACACCGCTCTCCAGCCAATAATTATTGAGGAGAACGAGTGACCAAAAAAATTATAAATTGAATTCAATTAAAAAACTAAGATCTTAAATGTAAACTGTGTAGCTGTAAAATGAATCCAAACACGTTTTCTCAATATAACAGACTCTGATAATACCACTCGTGTCATTATTTTCACAGGAACATGCTGGAGTGACTTGACATGGTCACCTGACTGAGTATGGTCTCAACAAGCACGTCACCTTCCTGTCGCACAGCAAAGAGCTAACACAAAATAGGAAAACGTAAACAGGCGGCGGGGGAAGGGAGGGGGGGCCAGCAGAGCGCAGGGCGCAGTAATGAAGCAAAGAAGGGCTGGCTGGCAGTAATGAGCACCGATATTCGATTACTGGCGCGATTCAAGTCGCCTCCCCAGTCGTCTCCTTTTCAGTTGCAAACGAGGATAATGCGCGCAAACGGAGAAAAATTAAGGGCTTGATTGAGTGCCGACGGCTGCAACTTCGATCAGATTCCCGCGGTTGATCGAGCCTGATGAATCGCAGATAACACTCGTTGGAGCTCTCGAAGCTAGACAACCCAGTACAGCTGAAAAGTTGGCAACGCAGCATTAATGCGAGGTGACTTAAAACTATTAATATGATACACGCAGCACCTCATACCTGTAGCTACAGATATGCTAAACAATAATAATTCCGAGTGGACGTAATAACCTGGTGACAGGGTTTCTATTGGCTGCGCTTTCCACCCCTGTCTTAGCCACTTTAACCTAACACGGTAGTGATACCTGGTACAGAGGACCTACAGTTTAACGTGGAATCAGAACCAAGCAAGTGTTCTGGCGTACTTCACATTACACATCAAGTTACGCAAAGGTGAAGGCCGGGTTAGGGGCGTCCATAAATTACGTGAGGTGGAATAGGGGGGTGGGGGTCCGGCGAAATCTCACCAAATCTCAAGGGGGAAGGGAGTCAACAGAAATCTCACGTGAGGTTTTGTAATTTTTTTTTATTTTTTTTTTTTTGATTGTAGAGCTAGAAAAAAAGTCTACAAATGACGGGAAAGTCGATTTTAAGGGTATTTTTTGTCGAAAAGTATGGGGTGTTACTGGCTTTGGTAGGGTGAGACCTAAAAAAAAGGGTCCCAAAAAACTGCGAGCGCCATTTCTATGGGGGGGGGGGGTCTCACGAACCAGATTTCACCAGAAAGGGGGGGGGTGGACCAGATATCACGAAGTCTCACCAGAGGGGAGGAGGGGGGGGGTCCGGAAAACCGGAAAAACACCTCACGTAATTTATGGATGTCCCCTTAATGGTCTATGGAAATCCCCGCCGAGACAGAGATTCGAACCAGGGACCTTTCTTTCCCCAGTCAGACAGCTTAAGCACTGAGCCATGTTGCTAATGCGAACGCATCAGATTTCACTCATTCAAAAATCGTCCAACGCGACTTCAAAAACTAAAAATCTAACTTAGTCCACAACCTGAAGGTTGGTCGAAACTTCCCGAAGAAGATGTACCAAGCTGTTGTGGCAGAGGCAAGAAGGCTAATTCCTTTCTACCACGCCACGTCCCGGCGTCACTCATGTAGTCAGTTACAAATAAAAGCTCCTACTCTCCGCGGGATTTGAACCCGTGACCGGAGAGAGGACATTCGGACGTGAGCGCCTCAGCCGCTGAGCTACCAGACCGCCTTGCTATGAAGTACACGTGTGCCAACTACATTCAACATCGGATAAAGAATATGTGTTGGAATAAAGATTTTCGAGAAGCGTCCAACGCGCAAATCATTCGCGCCACAGTTGGCGTGATATTGAGGGTGAGGTGACGAACTCACACTCCAAACATTGCGTGACGCACCCACAGACGTTTTCTATGGAGCGCAGCATACCAACATTGTAGGAAAGATTTTGACAGTGTGCAATGTGTTAAATAATCTAGCTGGAAATGGAAAAGTTTCATCATTTAAAATTGATAACGTAATTCCCTTATCGCCAAATTGTTAGTAAAAAAATGTGAAGAGGACATTATACCTTATAATCTTTGTGTTTCCTACGGACCTTGAAAATAAAAATTGAAATCAGTAGACGAAAAAGTATTTATAACAATTAGGTAGAGATCGAACAAAGCAATAGGAATATTAAGTATACTGAACCGCAGCTATAGGTCGTACAATTAACGCGGAATACTGTGGCAATTTCTTGTATTTTTTTTTAGAAAAGAGCCTCGTATTTTAAGAACTCCGTTCCAATTACCGCTGATCTTTTGTTGCTTGTTAAATCTGGAATGGAACAGTCCTTCAGTGTGTTTGGATGAAGCGTCGGATTGGGCTATAGCGAGGTCAGCTGACAGCGTAAAGGTAGCCAGCCGCCTCCGAGTCCGGACACGACCTACACAAACATTAGAACCAGCACCGCCGCTGTGGTCCTAATCAGCCCTTCACCATGGAACCCAACCATCGCAAACTAATTTTCTTTAACTAATTACACCAAAAATTTGCAACGAGTTCCACGTTTTTTATGCATTTTACACACTAAAGAAATATTCCTCCAGGTTATTTCTCAGCAAAAGTCGCCTTTTCTGAACAATAATATATATATATATATATATATATATATATATATTTTTACCAAGAGAGATTTCCCTGAGTGCAGAGGTTTTACTCCAACATAATAATAACAACTCGGAACACAGAACTTGACTTCATCTTCTCAAAATGTTTCTCCAGATATTTCGATCTTGTGTATCTTCCTCTTTTGCACCAAATCTTCTCATTGCTGTTTGTTACCTTAGGGGCCAGGTAAAAATTGGCCGTCCTCTTTTCCTCCTTCCTTTAACTTCCCATTCCTGTACATCTTTTGCTATCGAAGTGTCTTCCATCCTTGGTATATGAACAGAAAATTTAAATTATTTTGTTCTATAACTTTATACATTTCTTCTTTCACTAACATTTGCCTTATTATTTCGGTATTCCTCAATTTTGTTTTCTTGATATTCTTGCTGATCTCCAGAAGTCCATTTCTAATGATTTCAACTTCTTAAAATGTGTTTGGTTAATTGTCTAGGTTTCTGATCCATATAACACTATACTTTCCAATGACTTAAATATAATTCCTTTTGTTCTATTCATAACATTGTTGCTCCATAGAAGTGAATTGAGCATCCCAATTACTTTCCGGCCATTAGTAATTCTTCTATCAAATTCCATTTTCCTTCTAATTCTAAAATTGAACCCAAATGTAAAAAAATATTATTTACCTTTTTTAATTTTTATTCCATTAACTAGCTGGTACCCACGACTTCGTTCGTGATTGTAAAGAATTCATATTGACAGCTATAGACATCTAACCACCCTAGTGCACGATGGGAGACTCGATACTATTACCACACACAAGTACCAGTCTTCTGCGCTATGTAGTTCCGGCAGCAAGGTAAAATTTACGGATACACTCAAGTCTTTGGATGAAACACGAAAATATTCATGATCGACCAATTTCAAACACCATATCTCACACACTCCCACAGTTACCGAATTTCGGCCAACGTTGTGATCGATGGGAGACTCTGTGTTACTACCACACACAAACGCCAGTGATCTGCGATTGATAGTTTTCACTTGAAAGTGATACACCGTGACACATGCGTCTTTGGCAGAAATATGAAATTGCCGCAGGTCGACCATTTTCATCCCCCATATTTCCCACACCCCCATAGCTACAGACATCTAACAACCAAAGTGCACGACAACAGACACGATTCTACTAACACACATAAACACCAATGCTCCATGCTATGTAGTCGTGGTAGAAAAGTGAAGTCTGCGGAGACACATGCCTTTCGTCGAAATACGAAAATATCCTTGGTCGGCCACTTACAACCACCATATCTACCACAGTACCACAGTTTCTGAAATTCGGCCGCTGTTGCGATCGAAAGGTGACTCTGTGCTACTACTACACAAAAACGCCAGATATCTGTGATCTATAGTTTTCGCAGAAAAGTGATACACCATGACACTTTTGTCTTTGGCAGAAGTATGAAACTGCCACAGGTCGACCACTTTCAACCCTCACTTCTCCCACACCCCCATAGCTACCGACCTCTAACAACCATAGTGCACTACATGAGATACGATTCTACTACCAAATACAAACACCAATGCTCTATGCTAAGTAGTTGTGGCAGAAAAGTGACATATGCGGAGACAGTCGAAATGCGAAAATATCCTTGGTTGGCCACTTTCAACCACCATATCTACCACAGTACCACAGTTTCAGAAATTCGGCGGCTGTTGTGATTGAAAGGTGACTCTGTGCTACTACTACACACAAACGCCAGTTATCTGTGATCTATAGTTTTCACTGAAAAGAGATACACCATGACACTTTTGTCTTTGGCAGAAGTATGAAATTGCCACAGGTCGATCATTTTCAACCCCCATATCTCCCACACCCCCATAGCTACCGAAATCTAACAACCATAGTGCACTACGTGAGATACGATTCTACTACCAAACACAAACACCAATGCTCTATGCTAAGTAGTTGTGGCAGAAAAGTGACCTATGCGGAGACAGTCGAAATACGAAAATATCCTTGGTCGGCCACTAACAACCACCATATCTACCACAGTACCACAGTTTCTGAAATTCGGCCGATGTTGTGATCGAAAGGTGACTCTGTGCTACTACTACACACAAACGCCAGTTATCTGTGATCTGTAGTTTTCGCTGAAAGTGATACACCATGACACTTTGTCTTGGCAGAAGTATGAAATTGCCACAGGTCGATCATTTTCAACCCCATTTCTCCCCACACCCCCATAGCTACCGACATCTAACAACCATAGTGCACTACATGAGATACGATTCTACTACCAAACACAAACACCAATGCTCTATGCTATGTAGTTGTGGCAGAAAAGTGACATATGCGGAGACAGTCGAAATGCGAAAATATTCTTGGTCGGCCACTTACAACCACCATATCTACCACAAGTACCACAGTTTCTGAAATTTTGGCTGCTGTTGTGATCGAAGGTGACTCTGTGCTACTACTACACAAAAACGCCAGTTATCTGTGATCTATAGTTTTCACTGAAAAGTGATACACCATGACACTTTTGTCTTTGGCAGAAGTATGAAATGCCACAGGTCGATGCATTTTCAACCCCCATATCTCCCACACCCCCATAGCTACCGAAATCTAACAACCATAGTGCAACTACGTGAGATACGATTCTACTACCAAACACAAACCACCAATGATCTATGCTAAGTAGTTGTGGCAGAAAAAGTGACCTATGCGGAGACAGTCGAAATACGAAAATATCCTTGGTCGGCCACTAACAACCACCATATCTACCACAGTACCACAGTTTCTGAAATTCGGCGCTGTTGTGATCGAAAGGTGACTCTGTGCTACTACTACACAAAACGCCAGTTATCTGTGATCTGTAGTTTTCGCTGAAAAGTGATACACCATGACACTTTTGTCTTTGGCAGAAGTATGAAATTGCCACAGGTCGATCATTTTCAACCCCATATCTCCCACTCCCCATAGCTACCGAAATCTAACAACCATAGTGCACTACTGATATACGATTCTAACTACCAAACACAAACACCAATGCTCTATGCTATGTAGTTGTGCAGAAAAAAGTGACATATGCGGAGAGAGTCGAAATACGAAAATATCCTTGGTCGGCCACTTACAACCACCATATCTACCCACAGTACCACATTTTCTGAAATTCGGCGGCGCTGTTGTGATCGAAAGGTGACTCTGTGCTACTACTACACAAACGCCAGTTATCTGTGATCTGTAGTTTTCGCTGAAAAGTGATACACCATGACACTTTTGTCTTTGGAAGAAGTATGAAATTGCCACAGGTCGATCACTTTCAACCCCCATATCTCCCACACCCCCATAGCTACCGAAATCTAACAACCATAGTGCACTACATGAGATACGATTCTACTACCAAACACAAACACCAATGCTCTATGCTACGTAGTTGTGGCAGAAAAGTGACATATGCGGAGAGAGTCGAAATACGAAAATATCCTTGGTCGGCCACTAACAACCACCATATCTACCACAGTACCACATTTTCTGAAATTCGGCCGCTGTTGTGATCGAAAGGTTTCTCTGTGCTACTACTACACACAAACGCCAGTTATCTGTGATCTATAGTTTTCGCTGAAAAGTGATACACCATGACACTTTTGTCTTTGGCAGAAGTATGAAACTGCCACAGGTCGACCACTTTCAACCCCCATTTCTCCCACACCCCCATAGCTACCGACATCTAACAACCATAGTGCACTACATGAGATACGATTCTACTACCAAACACAACACCAATGCTCTATGCTATGTAGTTGTGGCAGAAAAGTGACATATGCGGAGACAGTCGAAATGCGAAAATATTCTTTGTCGGCCACTTACAACCACCATATCTACCACAGTACCACAGTTTCTGAAATTTGGCCGCTGTTGTGATCGAAAGGTGACTCTGTGCTACTACTACACAAAAACGCCAGTTATCTGTGATCTATAGTTTTCACTGAAAAGTGATACACCATGACACTTTTGTCTTTGGCAGAAGTATGAAATTGCCACAGGTCGATCATTTCAACCCCATATCTCCCACACCCCCATAGCTACCGAAATCTAACAACCATAGTGCACTACGTGAGATACGATTCTACTACCAAACACAAACACCTGCTCTATGCTAAGTAGTTGTGGCAGAAAAGTGACCTATGCGGAGACAGTCGAAATACGAAAATATCCTTGGTCGGCCACTAACAACCACCATATCTACCACAGTACCACAGTTTCTGAAATTCGGCCGCTGTTGTGATCGAAAGGTGACTCTGTGCTACTACTACACACAAACGCCAGTTATCTGTGATCTGTAGTTTTCGCTGAAAAGTGATACACCATGACACTTTTGTCTTTGGCAGAAGTATGAAATTGCCACAGGTCGATCATTTTCAACCCCCATATCTCCCACTCCCCCATAGCTACCGAAATCTAACAACCATAGTGCACTACATGAGATAGATTCTACTACCAAACACAAACACCAATGCTCTATGCTATGTAGTTGTGGCAGAAAAGTGACATATGCGGAGAGAGTCGAAATACGAAAATATCCTTGGTCGGCCACTTACAACCACCATATCTACCACAGTACCACATTTTCTGAAATTCGGCCGCTGTTGTGATCGAAAGGTGACTCTGTGCTACTACTACACACAAACGCCAGTTATCTGTGATCTGTAGTTTTCACTGAAAAGTGATACACCATGACACTTTTGTCTTTGGCAGAAGTATGAAATTGCCACAGGTCGATCATTTTCAACCCCCATATCTCCCACACCCCCATAGCTACCGAAATCTAACAACCATAGTGCACTACGTGAGATACGATTCTACTACCAAACACAAACACCAATGCTCTATGCTAAGTAGTTGTGGCAGAAAAGTGACCTATGCGGAGACAGTCGAAATACGAAAATATCCTTGGTCGGCCACTAACAACCACCATATCTACCACAGTACCACAGTTTCTGAAATTCGGCCGCTGTTGTGATCGAAAGGTGACTCTGTGCTACTACTACACACAAACGCCAGTTATCTGTGATCTGTAGTTTTCGCTGAAAAGTGATACACCATGACACTTTTGTCTTTGGCAGAAGTATGAAATTGCCACAGGTTGATCATTTTCAACCCCCATATCTCCCACTCCCCCATAGCTACCGAAATCTAACAACCATAGTGCACTACATGAGATACGATTCTACTACCAACACAAACACCAATGCTCTATGCTATGTAGTTGTGGCAGAAAAGTGACATATGCGGAGAGAGTCGAAATACGAAAATATCCTTGGTCGGCCACTAACAACCACCATATCTACCACAGTACCACATTTTCTGAAATTCGGCCGCTATTGTGATCGAAAGGTGACTCTGTGCTACTACTACACACAAACGCCAGTTATCTGTGATCTATAGTTTCGCTGAAAAGTGATACACCATGACACTTTTGTCTTTGGCAGAAGTCGAAATTACCACAGGTCGACCACTTTCAACCCCCATATCTCCCACATCCCCATAGCTACCGACATCTAACAACCATAGTGCACGACATCAGAGACGATTCTACTACCACACACAAACACCAAAAGTCTATGTTATGTAGTTGTGGCAGGAAAGAGAAGTATACGGAGATACGAATTTTGGGTCGAAATATGAAAACGCCCTGCACTGACCAACTTTAATCATTATATCTCCCACATCCCCACAGCTATCGGCATTCGGCCAACGTTGTGCACGACAGGAAACTCCATGCTACTTCCACCCACAAACATCAGTGATCTGTGCTAGGTAGTGGTGGCTGAATAGTGAAATATAGGGAAAAACACGTCTATTTTTATATATATATAAGATGTACAATTCATCCAGGCCATTAGTAAGAAATTCTGTTTTTTCAGAGTTAATTTTCAAACCCCATTCTTTGTATTCTTTTGACAGTTGATTATATATGTAATTTGCATCCTCACCACAATAATAATAAAAAATTATGAACCTTCTAATCTAAATATTTACATTCCAACGCTGAAAAGTAAATAATAATGCTTACATATACAAAATATGGTAACTGACACCAGCTTGACCAATTTCTTATTTTTCAAGGGTCTCTACTCTTAAGTATTATTATTATTATTATTATTACTCCGCGATTCACTAAAAGTGTGTGGCGGAGGGTGCATAGCACCTATCGAAAGGGTTATGGTTTGGAAGGGTTATAAGGGATATGGCAGGAGGCGCCCATGGGCTATTGTGAGGAACCATCCCCGCATTCGCGTGGAGTGATCTGGGAAAACCATGGAAAACCCAGATCAGGATGGCTGGAGTGCTTTATCGAAAGCTACTCCTGTCGGATTTTAAGTTTACTCGCCCGGTAAATCCTTTCTATTCCATTCCCTAATCGCTCGTGGGAAAAATGAGTACAGAAATGAATCGGTTCTGGCCCTGATTTCTCTTATCTTATTTTCACGGTCATTTCGAGATATGAATGTTGCTGGTAGCAATATTTGCTGACTGTCATTCCGAAATACATCTGTCGTGAATTTTTCAATTAGCTTCCGTCGAGAGCAACGCCTTCGGTGTTCCAGGTCTTCCCAACCTAACTCCTTCAACATCGCACTTACGCTTTCCCTCCAACTATATATACCTGTCACGAATCGGGCGGCTCTTCTTTGGACCTTCTCTAAAGCCTCCATTAACCCCTTTTGATGGGGACCCCATACAGAACAACAATACTCTAAGTGAGGACGTACTAGTGACTTGTATACAATCGATTTAACTTCCTGAGTGCATTGATTTAAATTACGACCTAGAAATCGGAGCATACGATTTGCTTTCCCATTACATTCTCGATATGCTCATTCCACGACAAATTATTACGAATTGTTACCCCTAGGTATTTAGCGGAATCTACCGTTCTAAGGACAGTGTCATTAATCGTATATTCATAGTTAAATGGTGTCACCTTTTTACTTACACGCATGACTTGGCACTTTTTAGCGTTTAACTCCAACTGCCAATCTTTACACCACGCAATTATTTTCATAATATCGTCTTGTAACAAAGCGCAGTCGTCCTGGGTTTTGATTTCGCGATAAATTATAGCATCATCGGCAAATAATCTTTTCATCCCCCTATTATGTCGCATAGATCATTGATGTATATGAGAAACAACAGAGGCCCTAACACGCTTCCCTGGGGAACTCCAG